>CM038726.1:285000-290000 GCA_021613375.1 Megaleporinus macrocephalus
GAGCAGTGTGTGGAGCAGGAGCAGTGTGTAGAACCTGCAGTGTGTGGAACAGGAGCAGTGTGTGGAACAGGAGCAGTGTGTGGAGCAGGAGCAGTGTGTGGAACCTGCAGTGTGTGGAGCAGGAGCAGTGTGTGGAGCAGGAGCAGTGTGTGGAGCAGGAGCAGTGTGTAGAACCTGCAGTGTGTGGAGCAGGAGCAGTGTGTGGAACCTGCAGTGTGTGGAGCAGGAGCAGTGTGTGGAGCAGGAGCAGTGTGTGGAGCAGGAGCAGTGTGTGGAATCTGCAGTGTGTGGAGCAGGAGCAGTGTGTGGAACAGGAGCAGTGTGTGGAGCAGGAGCAGTGTGTGGAACAGGAGCAGTGTGTGGAGCAGGAGCAGTGTGTGGAACAGGAGCAGTGTGTAGAACCTGCAGTGTGTGGAGCAGGAGCAGTGTGTGGAACAGGAGCAGTGTGTGGAGCAGGAGCAGTGTGTGGAACAGGAGCAGTGTGTAGAACCTGCAGTGTGTGGAGCAGGAGCAGTGTGTGGAGCAGGAGCAGTGTGTGGAACAGGAGCAGTGTGTGGAGCAGGAGCAGTGTGTGGAGCAGGAGCAGTGTGTAGAACCTGCAGTGTGTGGAGCAGGAGCAGTGTGTGGAGCAGGAGCAGTGTGTGGAGCAGGAGCAGTGTGTAGAACCTGCAGTGTGTGGAGCAGGAGCAGTGTGTGGAGCAGGAGCAGTGTGTGGAGCAGGAGCAGTGTGTAGAACCTGCAGTGTGTGGAGCAGGAGCAGTGTGTGGAGCAGGAGCAGTGTGTGGAGCAGGAGCAGTGTGTAGAACCTGCAGTGTGTGGAGCAGGAGCAGTGTGTGGAACAGGAGCAGTGTGTGGAGCAGGAGCAGTGTGTGGAACAGGAGCAGTGTGTGGAGCAGGAGCAGTGTGTGGAACAGGAGCAGTGTGTAGAACCTGCAGTGTGTGGAGCAGGAGCAGTGTGTGGAGCAGGAGCAGTGTGTGGAGCAGGAGCAGTGTGTGGAACAGGAGCAGTGTGTGGAGCAGGAGCAGTGTGTGGAGCAGGAGCAGTGTGTGGAACCTGCAGTGTGTGGAGCAGGAGCAGTGTGTGGAGCAGGAGCAGTGTGTAGAACCTGCAGTGTGTGGAGCAGGAGCAGTGTGTCGAGCAGGAGCAGTGTGTGGAACAGGAGCAGTGTGTGGAGCAGGAGCAGTGTGTGGAGCAGGAGCAGTGTGTGGAACAGGAGCAGTGTGTAGAACCTGCAGTGTGTGGAGCAGGAGCAGTGTGTGGAACAGGAGCAGTGTGTGGAGCAGGAGCAGTGTGTAGAACCTGCAGTGTGTGGAGCAGGAGCAGTGTGTGGAACCTGCAGTGTGTGGAGCAGGAGCAGTGTGTGGAGCAGGAGCTGTGTGTGGAGCAGGAGCAGTGTGTAGAACCTGCAGTGTGTGGAGCAGGAGCAGTGTGTGGAGCAGGAGCTGTGTGTGGAGCAGGAGCAGTGTGTAGAACCTGCAGTGTGTGGAGCAGGAGCAGTGTGTGGAGCAGGAGCAGTGTGTGGAGCAGGAGCAGTGTGTAGAACCTGCAGTGTGTGGAGCAGGAGCAGTGTGTGGAACAGGAGCAGTGTGTGGAGCAGGCGCAATGTGTGGAGCAGGAGCAGTGTGTGGAACAGGAGCAGTGTGTGGAGCAGGAGCAGTGTGTGGAGCAGGAGCAGTGTGTGGAGCAGGAGCAGTGTGTAGAACCTGCAGTGTGTGGAGCAGGACCAGTGTGTGGAACAGGAGCAGTGTGTGGAGCAGGAGCAGTGTGTGGAACCTGCAGTGTGTGGAGCAGGAGCAGTGTGTAGAACCTGCAGTGTGTGGAGTAGGAGCAGTGTGTGGAACCTGCAGTGTGTGGAGCAGGAGCAGTGTGTGGAACCTGCAGTGTGTGGAGCAGGAGCAGTGTGTAGAACCTGCAGTGTGTGGAGCAGGAGCAGTGTGTGGAGCAGGAGCAGTGTGTGGAGCAGGAGCAGTGTGTAGAACCTGCAGTGTGTGGAGCAGGAGCAGTGTGTGGAACAGGAGCAGTGTGTGGAGCAGGAGCAGTGTGTGGAACAGGAGCAGTGTGTGGAGCAGGAGCAGTGTGTGGAACAGGAGCAGTGTGTAGAACCTGCAGTGTGTGGAGCAGGAGCAGTGTGTGGAACAGGAGCAGTGTGTGGAGCAGGAGCAGTGTGTAGAACCTGCAGTGTGTGGAGCAGGAGCAGTGTGTGGAGCAGGAGCAGTGTGTGGAGCAGGAGCTGTGTGTGGAGCAGGAGCAGTGTGTAGAACCTGCAGTGTGTGGAGCAGGAGCAGTGTGTGGAGCAGGAGCAGTGTGTGGAGCAGGAGCAGTGTGTAGAACCTGCAGTGTGTGGAGCAGGAGCAGTGTGTGGAACAGGAGCAGTGTGTGGAGCAGGCGCAGTGTGTGGAGCAGGAGCAGTGTGTGGAACAGGAGCAGTGTGTGGAGCAGGAGCAGTGTGTGGAGCAGGACCAGTGTGTGGAACAGGAGCAGTGTGTGGAGCAGGAGCAGTGTGTGGAACCTGCAGTGTGTGGAGCAGGAGCAGTGTGTAGAACCTGCAGTGTGTGGAGCAGGAGCAGTGTGTGGAACCTGCAGTGTGTGGAGCAGGAGCAGTGTGTAGAACCTGCAGTGTGTGGAGCAGGAGCAGTGTGTGGAGCAGGAGCAGTGTGTGGAGCAGGAGCAGTGTGTAGAACCTGCAGTGTGTGGAGCAGGAGCAGTGTGTGGAGCAGGAGCAGTGTGTAGAACCTGCAGTGTGTGGAACAGGAGCAGTGTGTGGAACAGGAGCAGTGTGTGGAGCAGGAGCAGTGTGTGGAGCAGGAGCAGTGTGTGGAACCTGCAGTGTGTGGAGCAGGAGCAGTGTGTGGAGCAGGAGCAGTGTGTAGAACCTGCAGTGTGTGGAGCAGGAGCAGTGTGTGGAACAGGAGCAGTGTGTGGAGCAGGAGCAGTGTGTGGAACAGGAGCAGTGTGTGGAACAGGAGCAGTGTGTAGAACCTGCAGTGTGTGGAGCAGGAGCAGAGTGTGGAACCTGCAGTGTGTGGAGCAGGAGCAGTGTGTGGAACCTGCAGTGTGTGGAGCAGGAGCAGTGTGTAGAACCTGCAGTGTGTGGAGCAGGAGCAGTGTGTGGAGCAGGAGCAGTGTGTAGAACCTGCAGTGTGTGGAGCAGGAGCAGTGTGTGGAACAGGAGCAGTGTGTGGAGCAGGAGCAGTGTGTGGAACAGGAGCAGTGTGTGGAACAGGAGCAGTGTGTAGAGCAGGAGCAGTGTGTGGAGCAGGAGCAGTGTGTGGAACAGGAGCAGTGTGTGGAACAGGAGCAGTGTGTAGAGCAGGAGCAGTGTGTGGAACAGGAGCAGTGTGTAGAGCAGGAGCAGTGTGTGGAGCAGGAGCAGTGTGTGGAACAGGAGCAGTGTGTGGAGCAGGAGCAGTGTGTGGAACAGGAGCAGTGTGTGGAGCAGGAGCAGTGTGTGGAACAGGAGCAGTGTGTGGAGCAGGAGCAGTGTGTGGAGCAGGAGCAGTGTGTGGAACAGGAGCAGTGTGTGGAGCAGGAGCAGTGTGTAGAACCTGCAGTGTGTGGAGCAGGAGCAGTGTGTGGAGCAGGAGCAGTGTGTGGAACAGGAGCAGTGTGTGGAGCAGGAGCAGTGTGTAGAACCTGCAGTGTGTGGAGCAGGAGCAGTGTGTGGAGCAGGAGCAGTGTGTGGAGCAGGAGCAGTGTGTAGAACCTGCAGTGTGTGGAGCAGGAGCAGTGTGTGGAGCAGGAGCAGTGTGTGGAACAGGAGCAGTGTGTGGAGCAGGAGCAGTGTGTGGAGCAGGAGCAGTGTGTGGAGCAGGAGCAGTGTGTGGAACAGGAGCAGTGTGTGGCTGTAATGTAATCAGATTAAGTTAGTGCGTGTGTGTCGGACGGTTAAGTAAATATTTGGACGGCTGGTGGTTCTGGGGGTGGACGAGAGAACCAGGTGTTCCAGAGCGGAGCTGTAGATCTCTCGGTTATCGCTCTCTCGTTTCTCATGTCCAGATAGCGGTCAGATGTGGGGGGCTGGTAAAGCCCACCTCTGCTGGACCACCGTCAGACAAGCGTGACCCGCATGCCAACAGAAGCTTATTTGGCCCACAAGTGGAATCAGATCTGGAGCACTTCTGGACGTGTAGGCTAGTAAGCAGGAGCTCCTGAGATCATGAGTTCTAGTCCTTCACCACCACAGCCGCCTGCAGCGCGTGTTCAGAGAAGCTCATGGTGGCCTCCAGTCCCTGATCCTGGAGAAGCAGTGGGGGTCCCACCCAGCAGGACGCTAGTGGTGCTGAGTGGGTCAGTTCTGGCTGTGCTGGTGATGTCTGGTCTCCTCTGCGTCTGTATCTCTCTCTACTCCACCTTATTCCAGAACTTCTGAGTGGGTGTGGCCTTAATACACAGGGGGTCTCATTATATTACTAGACGGAGTGGGGGTCTCAGTAAGGTCCTGGTAGGTGGTCACAGGTATCTGGAGTCATGCTGACTGCAGAGCGTCCCACAGCTGCTGGAGGGAGCGTGGAGGAGGATCCATAGAGCCATCACCACCATCCAGGTGGTCCCACAGATGCTCAACTGGGTTCAAGTCTGGGGAATTAGGGGTCCGGGGTAGAACTTGGAGGTCTTGGTCAGCTCTTCTAACTGGTGTGGGACATTGTGTGGGGTAATGAGGTTCAGGTTGTCACGCCCTGTTTGTCTGTGTGTGTAACAGTGTAACAGTGTGTGTGTGTGTGTGTGTGTGTTCAGGATGTCAGTGTGTGTGAGGGCTCGCAGTGTGTCGGGGCTTCCAGAGGGTCCTTACCGGGCGGTGGACAGTGTGGACGCTCTCGCCCAGCAGGACTTTAAGGGAGTGGACACATTGGACAAACTCTTCAGACATGCAGTGACCAGCTTTAAACTGTCCCCTTGTCTTGGGACGCGAGACGTAGTCTCTCAGGAGAACGAGACCCAGCCCGACGGGAAGGTCTTCCAGAAGGTAATCAATCACTATATCAATCAATCAATCAGTCAA
>CM038726.1:315000-317500 GCA_021613375.1 Megaleporinus macrocephalus
ACACTATATTATATACTATACACAATAAACTGTACTCAGTATACCGTACACACTATACACTATACTATTCTCTGTAAACTATATTATATACTTTACACTATAAACTGTACTCAATATACTGTACACACTATACACTGTACTATTCTCTGTACACTATATTATATACTATACACTATAAACTGTACTCAGTATACTGTACACACTATACACTATACTATTCTCTGTACACTATATTATATACTATACACTATAAACTGTACTCAGTATACCGTACACACTATACACTATACTATTCTCTGTACACTATATTATATACTTTACACTATAAACTGTACTCAGTATACCGTACACACTATACACTATACTATTCTCTACGCTATATTATATACTATACACTATAAACTGTACTCAATATACTGTACACACTATACACTGTACTATTCTCTGTACACTATATTATATACTATACACTATAAACTGTACTCAATATACTGTACACTCTATACACTATACTATTCTCTACGCTATATTATATACTATACACTATAAACTGTACTCAGTATACTGGACACACTATACACTATACTATTCTCTGTACACTATATTATATACTATACACTATAAACTGTACTCAGTATATTGTACACACTATACACTATATTACTCTCTGTACACTATATTATATACTTTACACTATAAACTGTACTCAGTATACTGTACACACTATACACTATACTATTCTCTGTACACTATATTATATACTATACACAATAAACTGTACTCAGTATACCGTACACACTATACACTATACTATTCTCTGTACACTATATTATATACTATACACAATAAACTGTACTCAGTATACCGTACACACTATACACTATACTATTCTCTGTAAACTATATTATATACTTTACACTATAAACTGTACTCAATATACTGTACACACTATACACTGTACTATTCTCTGTACACTATATTATATACTATACACTATAAACTGTACTCAGTATACTGTACACACTATACACTATACTATTCTCTGTACACTATATTATATACTATACACTATAAACTGTACTCAGTATACCGTACACACTATACACTATACTATTCTCTGTACACTATATTATATACTTTACACTATAAACTGTACTCAATATACTGTACACTCTATACACTATACTATTCTCTACGCTATATTATATACTATACACTATAAACTGTACTCAGTATACCGTACACACTATACACTATACTATTCTCTGTACACTATATTATATACTTTACACTATAAACTGTACTCAGTATACGGTACACACTATACACTATACTATTCTCTGTACACTATATTATATACTTTACACTATAAACTGTACTCAGTAAACTGTACACACTATACACTATACTATTCTCTGTACACTATATTATATACTATACACTATAAACTGTACTCAGTATACCGTACACACTATACACTATACTATTCTCTGTACACTATATTATATACTATACACTATAAACTGTACTCAGTATACCGTACACACTATACACTATACTATTCTCTGTACACTATATTATATACTTTACACTATAAACTGTACTCAGTATACTGTACACACTATACACTATACTATTCTCTGTACACTATATTATATACTTTACACTATAAACTGTACTCAATATACTGTACACTCTATACACTATACTATTCTCTACGCTATATTATATACTATACACTATAAACTGTACTCAGTATACTGTACACTCTATACACTATACTATTCTCTGTACACTATATTATATACTTTACACTATAAACTGTACTCAGTATACCGTACACACTATACACTATACTATTCTCTGTACACTATATTATATACTTTACACTATAAACTGTACTCAATATACTGTACACACTATACACTATACTATTCTCTATGCTATATTATAAACTGTCTGCATCTGGTTGTTCTTTTGTAAAAATGAATGATGATTCTGACCCCGCCCACCAGGAGGATACACCAGTAAGGACACACCCCACCCTCGCGGGGAAATTATGATTGGAGGGCCGAATGTTGCTGCGGGCTATTACGGCAGCACGGGGGAGGCGGTTAATGGGGAATTCTGGGTAGACGAGGCTGGGCAGCGCTGGTTCTGCACGGGGGACGTGGGGGAGGTGCATCCAGACGGCTGCCTGCAGATAGTGGGTGAGTGACAGCTCAGCTGACCAATCAGATACAGACCAGTCGCTGAACTAATAGTCGCTGAACTTTCATAACTTTTAGTAATGAAAGCATTTAAAACCTGATGTGACCCGTATATATACTCATACACATACCTGTACATATACTCGTACACATACCTGTATATATACTCATACACATACCTGTACATATACTCGTACACATACCTGTACATATACTCATACACATACCTGTATATATACTCATACACATACCTGTATATATACTCATACACATACCTGTATATATACTCA
>CM038726.1:322500-377500 GCA_021613375.1 Megaleporinus macrocephalus
TAGTAATGGTGTTATACTAGTGTTAATACTAGTATTGGTGTTATACTAGTGTCAATACTAGTACTGGTGTTATACTGATGTTAACACTAGTACTGGTGTTAAAGTAGTGTTAATACTAGTACTGGTGTTATACTAGTGGTGATGGTACTACTGGTGTTATACTGATGTTAATACTAGTACTGGTGTTAAAGTAGTGTTAATACTAGTACTGGTGTTATAGTAGTGTTAAAGCTAGCACTGGTGTTATACTAGTGGTAATGGTACTATTGGTGTTATACTGATGTTAATACTAGTACTGGTGTTAAAGTAGTGTTAATACTAGTACTGGTGTTATACTAGTGTTAATACTAGTACTGGTGTTATACTAGTGTTAATGCTACTACTGGTGTTATACTAGTGTTAATGCTAGTACTGGTGTTATACTGATGTTAATACTAGCACTGGTGTTATACTAGTGTTAATACTAGTACTGGTGTTAAAGTAGTGTTAATACTAGTACTGGTGTTAAAGTAGTGTTAATACTAGTACTGGTGTTATACTAGTGGTAATACTAGTACTGGTGTTATACTAGTGGTAATGCTACTACTGGTGTTATACTAGTGTTAATGCTAGTACTGGTGTTATACTGATGTTAATACTAGCACTGGTGTTATACTAGTGTTAATGCTACTACTGGTGTTATACTAGTGGTAATGCTAGTACTGGTGTTAAAGTAGTGTTAATACTAGTACTGGTGTATACTAGGGCTAATTCTAGTACTGGTGTTATACTGATGTTAATACTAGTACTGGTGTTATACTAGTGTTAATGCTACTACTGGTGTTATACTAGTGGTAATGCTAGTACTGGTGTTAAAGTAGTGTTAATACTAGTACTGGTGTATACTAGGGCTAATTCTAGTACTGGTGTTATACTAGTGGTAATGGTACTACTGGTGCTATACAAGTACAAATGCTAGTACTGGTGTTACACTAGTATTAATGCTAGTGCTAGAACTAACACTAGTGTGTATGCTAATGTTAATGCTAATTCTTGTACAATTCCTTTAAATTAATAATCAGGTTAGCATGTACGCTCAGGCTGCTAAAGCGAGGTCATTAGCCGTGAGCTGTGTTTCTTATACTGTACGAATGCGGCTAGCGGGGGGCTCGAGCGGGGGCGGAGCGGATGCCGCGGCGTCCACGTTTGGCGCTGTTAGTAGATTTTAAGATTATTGGATGTTTTGTGAGTTTGAGGTCCACTGAGCAGCTCTGGACGTGACTCTGTAGAGAAGATTTACTGAACGTAATGAAAACAAAGGGAACGTTCGGCTCCTGAAGCTCCTCAGTTCATTAAGGGTTTTATAGAGTTTATGGGTTTTTATTAAGACACACAGCGACGGCGCCCCCTGCTGCACTGTGAGGGGTGAGCTGGTCGTTAGTGATTTATATCTATTTTACTGTCTGTAAACATTTCAGATTTACAGGTTTTTGGTCTTCTACTTGTAACGATCAGTCCAGCAGTGTGAACACTGCTCAGTCTTAAACTCCATTCATGGTGGAGGGATACATGCAGGACGCTGTGAGGTTCAAATAGTCCCCAAAGAAAACCTAGTATTTTCAGATCTTCCACATTTTACCACCAACATCCAGATAAACTCAGAAGACACGTGTAGCTTCACTGGTGGGTTCCTGGTTCCCATCACCACCACTGTAAACACCATCTGAACCACTTCACACCTAAGACGCTCACAGTCTCTGTTTTTACTGAATGATGTGGGAATTTTGTAAAGTGTACACTGTGTTTAAAGTGGGAGTGTTTATTTATAACAGTTTCTGATCGTGCACTTTTCAAACGCGGTGTATAGATTTATATCAAATAAAGATTTAAATATTAACACGCCTCTGATCTCTAATTAATCACCCTTATTAATCACTCTGATCTCTAATTAATCACTCATATTAATCACTCTGATCTATTATTTATCACTCTGATCTCCTAATAATCACTCTGATCAGCTTATATAACAGTGTATATACATGAGTATTAACATGTATAAATATGTATGTACAGATTTACAGACTGCTACATTACATATGAAGAGATGTGCAGTGGCTGGGTATCTCCTCAGAGCGGCTAGTCCCGAGTCAGGACACAGGATCAGAGAACCAGTTTAAGTTCAGAACACAGTAGTTCAGGTTTAAGACTTTGGGCAGGTCAGTCCAGCACCAGCGCTCTCTGGTTACACAGCCACACTGATAGATCCCATGCAGAATGTTCCTGGACGTCTCTGAAGAAGACGGAGTCCAGGAGGCAGCATGTGCTCTCCAAAGACATGTCCACGAGTCCCATCACAGCCTGTCTGGACCGTGTGGCAGCATCAAGAGTCAAAGAGTGAACCTGATCAGATATAACATCAATCATCTCGTCCTCATACTGTTGTTGTACGAACACAGAGGGAGTGACCAACCTCTTTAATAATACTAATAATACTACATACTAGTTTATACTACATACACTGGAAACATACCAGTTTATACTATAAACACTAGAAACATACTAGTTTATACTATATACACTAGAAACATACTAGTTTATACTATATACACTAGAAACATACTAGTTTATACTATATACACTAGAAACATACCAGTTTATACTATAAACACTAGAAACATACTAGTTTATACTATATACACTAGAAACATACTAGTTTATACTATATACACTAGAAACATACTAGTTTATACTATATACACTAGAAACATACTAGTTTATTCTATATACACTAGAAACATACTAGTTTATTCTATATACACTAGAAACATACTAGTTTATACTACATACACTGGAAACATACCAGTTTATACTATAAACACTAGAAACATACTAGTTTATACTATATACACTAGAAACATACTAGTTTATACTATATACACTAGAAACATACTAGTTTATACTATATACACTAGAAACATACTAGTTTATACTATATACACTAGAAACAAACTAGTTTATACTATATACACTAGAAACAAACTAGTTTATACTATATACACTAGAAACATACTAGTTTATACTACATACACTGGAAACATACCAGTTTATACTATAAACACTAGAAACAAACTAGTTTATACTATATACACTAGAAACATACTAGTTTATACTATATACACTAGAAACAAACTAGTTTATTCTATATACACTAGAAACATACTAGTTTATACTATATACACTAGAAACATACTAGTTTATACTATATACACTAGAAACAAACTAGTTTATTCTATATACACTAGAAACAAACTAGTTTATACTATATACACTAGAAACATACTAGTTTATACTATATACACTAGAAACAAACTAGTTTATACTATATACACTAGAAACATACTAGTTTATACTATATACACTAGAAACATACTAGTTTATACTATATACACTAGAAACATACTAGTTTATACTATATACACTAGAAACAAACTAGTTTATACTATATACACTAGAAACATACTAGTTTATACTATATACACTAGAAACATACTAGTTTATACTATATACACCAGAAAAATACTAGTTTATACTATATACACTAGAAACATACTAGTTTATACTATATACACTAGAAACAAACTAGTTTATACTATATACACTAGAAACATACTAGTTTATTCTATATACACTAGAAACAAACTAGTTTATACTATATACACTAGAAACATACTAGTTTATTCTATATACACTAGAAACATACTAGTTTATACTATATACACTAGAAACATACTAGTTTATACTATATACACTAGAAACATACTAGTTTATACTATATACACTAGAAACATACTAGTTTATTCTATATACACTAGAAACATACTAGTTTATACTATATACACTAGAAACATACTAGTTTATTCTATATACACTAGAAACATACTAGTTTATACTATATACACTAGAAACATACTAGTTTATACTATATACACTAGAAACATACCATTTTATTCTATATACACTAGAAACATACTAGTTTATACTATATACACTAGAAACATACTAGTTTATTCTATATACACTAGAAACATACTAGTTTATTCTATATACACTAGAAACATACTAGTTTATTCTATATACACTAGAAACATACCATTTTATTCTATATACACTAGAAACATACTAGTTTATTCTATATACACTAGAAACATACCATTTTATTCTATATACACTAGAAACATACTAGTTTATACTATATACACTAGAAACATACTAGTTTATTCTATATACACTAGAAACATACTAGTTTATACTATATACACTAGAAACATACTAGTTTATATGTTTATAGTGTATATAGAATAAACTACATACATAGAATAAACTACATACATACTACATACTACATACATACTACATACACTAGAAACATACTAGTTTATACTACATACACTAGAAACATACTAGTTTATACTATATACACTAGAAACATACTAGTTTATTCTATATACACTAGAAACAAACTAGTTTATACTATATACACTAGAAACATACTAGTTTATACTATAAACACTAGAAACAAACTAGTTTATACTATATCCACTAGAAACAAACTAGTTTATTCTATATACACTAGAAACATACTAGTTTATACTATATACACTAGAAACATACTAGTTTATACTATATACACTAGAAACATACTAGTTTATTCTATATACACTAGAAACAAACTAGTTTATACTATATACACTAGAAACATACTAGTTTATTCTATATACACTAGAAACATACTAGTTTATACTATATACACTAGAAACATACTAGTTTATACTATATACACTAGAAACATACTAGTTTATACTATATACACTAGAAACATACTAGTTTATACTATATACACTAGAAACATACTAGTTTATTCTATATACACTAGAAACATACTAGTTTATACTATATACACTAGAAACATACTAGTTTATACTATATACACTAGAAACATACTAGTTTATACTATATACACTAGAAACAAACTAGTTTATTCTATATACACTAGAAACAAACTAGTTTATACTATATACACTAGAAACAAACTAGTTTATTCTATATACACTAGAAACATACTAGTTTATACTATATACACTAGAAACAAGCTAGTTTATACTATATACACTAGAAACATACTAGTTTATTCTATATACACTAGAAACAAACTAGTTTATACTATATACACTAGAAACAAACTAGTTTATTCTATATACACTAGAAACATACTAGTTTATACTATATACACTAGAAACAAGCTAGTTTATACTATATACACTAGAAACAAACTAGTTTATTCTATATACACTAGAAACATACTAGTTTATACTATATACACTAGAAACAAACTAGTTTATTCTATATACACTAGAAACAAACTAGTTTATACTATATACACTAGAAACAAACTAGTTTATACTATATACACTAGAACATACTAGTTTATACTATATACACTAGAAACAAACTAGTTTATACTATATACACTAGAAACAAACTAGTTTATACTATATACACTAGAAACATACTAGTTTATACTATATACACTAGAAACATACTAGTTTATACTATATACACTAGAAACAAACTAGTTTATACTATATACACTAGAAACATACTAGTTTATACTATATACACTAGAAACATACTAGTTTATACTATATACACTAGAAACATACTAGTTTATACTATATACACTAGAAACATACTAGTTTATACTATATACACTAGAAACATACTAGTTTATACTATATACACTAGAAACATACTAGTTTATACTATATACACTAGAAACATACTAGTTTATACTATATACACTAGAAACATACTAGTTTATACTATATACACTAGAAACATACTAGTTTATACTATATACACTAGAAACATACTAGTTTATACTATATACACTAGAAACATACTAGTTTATACTATATACACTAGAAACATACTAGTTTATACTATATACACTAGAAACATACTAGTTTATACTATATACACTAGGAAACATACTAGTTTATACTATATACACTAGAAACATACTAGTTTATACTATATACACTAGAAACATACTAGTTTATACTATATACACTAGAAACATACTAGTTTATACTATATACACTAGAAACATACTAGTTTATACTATATACACTAGAAACATACTAGTTTATACTATATACACTAGAAACATACTAGTTTATACTATATACACTAGAAACATACTAGTTTATACTATATACACTAGAAACATACTAGTTTATTCTATATACACTAGAAACATACTAGTTTATTCTATATACACTAGAAACATACTAGTTTATACTATATACACTAGAAACATACTAGTTTATACTATATACACTAGAAACATACTAGTTTATTCTATATACACTAGAAACATACTAGTTTATTCTATATACACTAGAAACATACTAGTTTATTCTATATACACTAGAAACAAACTAGTTTATTCTATATACACTAGAAACAAACTAGTTTATACTATATACACTAGAAACATACTAGTTTATACTATATACACTAGAAACATACTAGTTTATTCTATATACACTAGAAACAAACTAGTTAATACTATATACACTAGAAACATACTAGTTTATACTATATACACTAGAAACATACTAGTTTATACTATATACACTAGAAACATACTAGTTTATTCTATATACACTAGAAACATACCATTTTATTCTATATACACTAGAAACATACTAGTTTATACTATATACACTAGAAACATACTAGTTTATTCTATATACACTAGAAACATACTAGTTTATACTATATACACTAGAAACATACTAGTTTATTCTATATACACTAGAAACATACTAGTTTATACTATATACACTAGAAACATACTAGTTTATACTATATACACTAGAAACATACTAGTTTATTCTATATACACTAGAAACATACTAGTTTATACTATATACACTAGAAACATACTAGTTTATTCTATATACACTAGAAACATACTAGTTTATACTATATACACTAGAAACATACTAGTTTATACTATATACACTAGAAACATACTAGTTTATACTATATACACTAGAAACATACTAGTTTATACTATATACACTAGAAACATACTAGTTTATACTATATACACTAGAAACATACTAGTTTATTCTATATACACTAGAAACATACTAGTTTATACTATATACACTAGAAACATACTAGTTTATACTATATACACTAGAAACATACTAGTTTATACTATATACACTAGAAACATACTAGTTTATACTATATACACTAGAAACATACTAGTTTATACTATATACACTAGAAACATACTAGTTTATACTATATACACTAGAAACAAACTAGTTTATTCTATATACACTAGAAACATACTAGTTTATACTATATACACTAGAAACAAACTAGTTTATACTATATACACTAGAAACATACTAGTTTATACTATATACACTAGAAACAAACTAGTTTATACTATATACACTAGAAACATACTAGTTTATACTATATACACTAGAAACATACTAGTTTATACTATATACACTAGAAACATACTAGTTTATACTATATACACTAGAAACATACTAGTTTATACTATATACACTAGAAACATACTAGTTTATACTACATACACTAGAAACAAACTAGTTTATTCTATACACACTAGAAACATACTAGTTTATACTATATACACTAGAAACAAACTAGTTTATACTATATACACTAGAAACATACTAGTTTATTCTATATACACTAGAAACATACTAGTTTATACTATACACACTAGAAACATACTAGTTTATACTATATACACTAGAAACATACTAGTTTATACTATATACACTAGAAACATACTATTTTATACTATATACACTAGAAACATACTAGTTTATACTATATACACTAGAAACATACTAGTTTATACTATATACACTAGAAACAAACTAGTTTATACTATATACACTAGAAACATACTAGTTTATTCTATATACACTAGAAACATACCATTTTATTCTATATACACTAGAAACATACTAGTTTATACTATATACACTAGAAACATACTAGTTTATTCTATATACACTAGAAACATACTAGTTTATTCTATATACACTAGAAACAAACTAGTTTATACTATATACACTAGACACATACTAGTTTATACTATATACACTAGAAACATACTAGTTTATACTATATATACTAGAAACATACTAGTTTATACTATATACACTAGAAACATACTAGTTTATACTATATACACTAGAAACATACTAGTTTATACTATATACACTAGAAACATACTAGTTTATACTATATACACTAGAAACAAACTAGTTTATTCTATATACACTAGAAACATACTAGTTTATACTATATACACTAGAAACATACTAGTTTATACTATATACACTAGAAACAAACTAGTTTATACTATATACACTAGAAACATACTAGTTTATTCTATATACACTAGAAACATACTAGTTTATACTATATACACTAGAAACATACTAGTTTATTCTATATACACTAGAAACATACTAGTTTATACTATATACACTAGAAACATACTAGTTTATTCTATATACACTAGAAACATACTAGTTTATACTATATACACTAGAAAACATACTAGTTTATACTATATACACTAGAACATACTAGTTTATACTATATACACTAGAAACATACTAGTTTATACTATATACACTAGAAACATACTAGTTTATACTATATACACTAGAAACATACTAGTTTATACTATATACACTAGAAACATACTAGTTTATACTATATACACTAGAAACAAACTAGTTTATACTATATACACTAGAAACATACTAGTTTATACTATATACACTAGAAACATACTAGTTTATACTATATACACCAGAAAATACTAGTTTATACTATATACACTAGAAACATACTAGTTTATACTATATACACTAGAAACAAACTAGTTTATACTATATACACTAGAAACATACTAGTTTATTCTATATACACTAGAAACAACTAGTTTATACTATATACACTAGAAACATACTAGTTTATTCTATATACACTAGAAACATACTAGTTTATACTATATACACTAGAAACATACTAGTTTATACTATATACACTAGAAACATACTAGTTTATACTATATACACTAGAAACATACTAGTTTATACTATATGCACTAGAAACATACTAGTTTATACTATATACACTAGAAACATACTAGTTTATACTATATGCACTAGAAACATACTAGTTTATACTATATACACTAGAAACATACTAGTTTATACTATATACACTAGAAACAAACTAGTTTATACTATATACACTAGAAACATACTAGTTTATACTATATACACTAGAAACATACTAGTTTATTCTATATACACTAGAAACATACTAGTTTATACTATATACACTAGAAACATACTAGTTTATTCTATATACACTAGAAACATACTAGTTTATACTATATACACTAGAAACATACTAGTTTATACTATTTACACTAGAAACATACCATTTTATTCTATATACACTAGAAACATACTAGTTTATACTATATACACTAGAAACATACTAGTTTATTCTATATACACTAGAAACATACCATTTTATTCTATATACACTAGAAACATACTAGTTTATTCTATATACACTAGAAACATACCATTTTATTCTATATACACTAGAAACATACTAGTTTATACTATATACACTAGAAACATACTAGTTTATTCTATATACACTAGAAACATACTAGTTTATACTATATACACTAGAAACATACTAGTTTATTCTATATACACTAGAAACATACTAGTTTATTCTATATACACTAGAAACATACTAGTTTATACTATATACACTAGAAACATACTAGTTTATACTATATACACTAGAAACAAACTAGTTTATTCTATATACACTAGAAACATACTAGTTTATACTATATACACTAGAAACAAACTAGTTTATACTATATACACTAGAAACATACTAGTTTATACTATATACACTAGAAACATACTAGTTTATACTATATACACTAGAAACATACTAGTTTATTCTATATACACTAGAAACATACCATTTTATTCTATATACACTAGAAACATACTAGTTTATTCTATATACACTAGAAACAAACTAGTTTATACTATATACACTAGAAACATACTAGTTTATTCTATATACACTAGAAACATACTAGTTTATACTATATACACTAAGAAACATACTAGTTTATACTATATACACTAGAAACATACTAGTTTATTCTATATACACTAGAAACATACTAGTTTATACTATATACACTAGAAACATACTAGTTTATACTATATACACTAGAAACAAACTAGTTTATTCTATATACACTAGAACATACTAGTTTATACTATATACACTAGAAACAAACTAGTTTATACTATATACACTAGAAACATACTAGTTTATACTATATAACTAGAAACATACTAGTTTATTCTATATACACTAGAAAACATACCAGTTTATACTATATACACTAGACACATACTAGTTTATACTATATACACTAGAAACATACTAGTTTATTCTATATACACTAGAAACATACTAGTTTATTCTATATACACTAGAAACATACTAGTTTATACTATATACACTAGACACATACTAGTTTATACTATATACACTAGAAACATACTAGTTTATACTATATACACTAGAAACATACCATTTTATTCTATATACACTAGATACATACTAGTTTATCTATATACACGAGAAACATACTAGTTTATTCTATATACACTAGATAACATACCATTTTATTCTATATACACTAGAAACATACTAGTTATACTATATACACTAGAAACATACCATTTTATTCTATATACACTAGAAACATACTAGTTTATACTATATACACTAGAAACATACTTGTTTTATTCTATATACACTAGAAAACATACTAGTTTATACTATATACACTAGAAACATACTAGTTTATTCTATATACAAACTAGAAACATATAGTTTTTACTATATACACTAGAAACATACTAGTTTATACTATATACACTAGAAACATACTAGTTTATACTATATACACTAGAAACAAACTAGTTTATACTATATACACTAGAAACATACTAGTTTATTCTATATACACTAGAAACATACTAGTTTATACTATATACACTAGAAACATACTAGTTTATTCTATATACACTAGACACATACTAGTTTATACTATATACACTAGAAACATACTAGTTTATACTATATACACTAGAAACATACTAGTTTATACTATATACACTAGAAACATACTAGTTTATACTATATACACTAGAAACATACTAGTTTATATCTATATACACTAGAAACATACTAGTTTATACTATATACACTAGAACATACTAGTTTATTCTATATACACTAGAAACATACTAGTTTATACTATATACACTAGAAACATACTAGTTTATTCTATATACACTAGAAACATACTAGTTTATACTATATACACTAGAAACATACTAGTTTATACTATATACACTAGAAACATACTAGTTTATTACTATATACACTAGAAACAAACTAGTTTATACTATATACACTAGAAACATACTAGTTTATACTATATACACTAGAAACATACTAGTTTATACTATATACACTAGAAACATACTAGTTTATTCTATATACACTAGAAACATACTAGTTTATACTATATACACTAGAAACATACTAGTTTATACTATATACACTAGAAAGAAACTAGTTTATACTATATACACTAGAAACATACTAGTTTATTCTATATACACTAGAAACATACTAGTTTATACTATATACACTAGAAACATACTAGTTTATACTATATACACTAGAAACATACTAGTTTATACTATATACACTAGAAACATACTAGTTTATACTATATACACTAGAAACATACCATTTTATACTATATACACTAGAAACATACTAGTTTATACTATATACACTAGAAACATACTAGTTTATACTATATACACTAGAAACATACCATTTTATTCTATATACACTAGAAACATACTAGTTTATACTATATACACTAGAAACATACTAGTTTATTACTATATACACTAGAAACATACTAGTTTATACTATATACACTAGAAACAAACTAGTTTATACTATATACACTAGAAAACATACTAGTTTATACTATATACACTAGAAACATACTAGTTTATTCTATATAAACTAGAAACATACCTATTTTATTCTATATACACTAGAAACATACTAGTTTATACTATATACACTAGAAACATACTAGTTTTATTCTATATACACTAGAAACATACTAGTTTATACTATATACACTAGAAACATACTAGTTTATACTATATACACTAGAAACATACCATTTTATTCTTATACACTAGAAACATACTAGTTTATACTATATACACTAGAAACATACCATTTTATTCTATATACACTAGAAACATACTAGTTTATACTATATACACTAGAAACATACTAGTTTATTCTATATACACTAGAAACATACTAGTTTATTCTATATACACTAGAAACATACTAGTTTATACTATATACACTAGACACAACTAGTTTATACTATATACACTAGAAACATACTAGTTTATACTATATACACTAGAAACATACTAGTTTATTCTATATACACTAGAAACATACTAGTTTATACTAATACACTAGAAACATAACTAGTTTATACTATATACACTAGAAACATACTAGTTTATTCTATATACACTAGAAACAAACTAGTTTATACTATATACACTAGAAACATACTAGTTTATTCTATATACACTAGAAACATACTAGTTTATACTATATACACTAGAAACATACTAGTTTATACTATATACACTAGAAACATACTAGTTTATACTATATACACTAGAAACAAACTAGTTTATTCTATATACACTAGAAACAAACTAGTTTATTCTATATACACTAGAAACATACTAGTTTATTCTATATACACTAGAAACATACTAGTTTATTCTATATACACTAGAAACATACTAGTTTATACTATATACACTAGAAACATACTAGTTTATACTATATACACTAGAAACATACTAGTTTATACTATATACACTAGAAACATACTAGTTTATACTATATACACTAGAAACAAACTAGTTTATTCTATATACACTAGAAACATACTAGTTTATACTATATACACTAGAAACATACTAGTTTATACTATATACACTAGAAACATACTAGTTTATACTATATACACTAGAAACATACTAGTTTATACTATATACACTAGAAACATACTAGTTTATACTATATACACTAGAAACATACTAGTTTATACTATATACACTAGAAACATACTAGTTTATACTATATACACTAGAAACATACTAGTTTATTCTATATACACTAGAAACATACTAGTTTATACTATATACACTAGAAACATACTAGTTTATACTATATACACTAGAAACAAACTAGTTTATTCTATATACACTAGAAACATACTAGTTTATACTATATACACTAGAAACAAACTAGTTTATACTATATACACTAGAAACATACTAGTTTATACTATATACACTAGAAACATACTAGTTTATACTATATACACTAGAAACATACTAGTTTATACTATATACACTAGAAACATACTAGTTTATACTATATACACTAGAAACATACTAGTTTATACTATATACACTAGAAACATACTAGTTTATACTATATACACTAGAAACATACTAGTTTATACTATATACACTAGAAACATACTAGTTTATACTATATACACTAGAAAAATACTAGTTTATACTATATACACTAGAAACATACTAGTTTATTCTATATACACTAGAAACATACAATTTATTCTATATACACTAGAAACATACTAGTTTATACTATATACACTAGAAACATACTAGTTTATTCTATATACACTAGAAACATACTAGTTTATACTATATACACTAGAAACATACTAGTTTATACTATATACACTAGAAACATACTAGTTTATACTATATACACTAGAAACATACTAGTTTATTCTATATACACAAGAAACATACTAGTTTATACTATATACACTAGAAACATACTAGTTTATACTATATACACTAGAAACATACTAGTTTATACTATATACACTAGAAACGAAACTAGTTTATACTATATACACTAGAAACATACTAGTTTATACTATATACACTAGAAACATACTAGTTTATTCTATATACACTAGAAAGAAACTAGTTTATACTATATACACTACAAACATACTAGTTTATTCTATATACACTAGAAACATACCATTTTATTCTATATACACTAGAAACATACTAGTTTATACTATATACACTAGAAACATACTAGTTTATTCTATATACACTAGAAACATACTAGTTTATACTATATACACTAGAAACATACTAGTTTATTCTATATACACTAGAAACATACTAGTTTATACTATATACACTACAAACATACTAGTTTATACTATATACACTAGAAACATACTAGTTTATACTATATACACTAGAAACATACTAGTTTATACTATATACACTAGAAACATACTAGTTTATTCTATATACACTAGAAACATACTAGTTTATACTATATACACTAGAAACATACTAGTTTATACTATATACACTACAAACATACTAGTTTATACTATATACACTAGAAACATACTAGTTTATACTATATACACTAGAAACATACTAGTTTATACTATATACACTAGAAACATACTAGTTTATACTATATACACTACAAACAAACTAGTTTATACTATATACACTAGAAACATACTAGTTTATACTATATACACTACAAACAAACTAGTTTATACTATAAACACTAGAAACATACTAGTTTATACTATATACACTAGAAACATACTAGTTTATTCTATATACACTAGAAACATACTAGTTTATACTATATACACTAGAAACAAACTAGTTTATACTATATACACTAGAAACATACTAGTTTATTCTATATACACTAGAAACATACTAGTTTATACTATATACACTAGAAACAAACTAGTTTATACTATATACACTAGAAACATACTAGTTTATTCTATATACACTAGAAACATACTAGTTTATACTATATACACTAGAAACATACTAGTTTATACTATATACACTAGAAACATACTCGTTTATACTATATACACTAGAAACATACTAGTTTATACTATATACACTAGAAACATACTAGTTTATACTATATACACTAGAAACATACTAGTTTATACTATATACACTAGAAACATACTAGTTTATACTATATACACTAGAAACATACTAGTTTATACTATATATACTAGAAACATACTAGTTTATACTATATATACTAGAAACATACTAGTTTATACTATATACACTAGAAACATACTAGTTTATACTATATACACTAGAAACATACTAGTTTATACTATATACACTAGAAACATACTAGTTTATACTATATACACTAGAAACATACTAGTTTATACTATATACACTAGAAACATACTAGTTTATACTATATACACTAGAAACATACTAGTTTATACTATATACACTAGAAACATACTAGTTTATACTATATACACTAGAAACATACTAGTTTATACTATATACACTAGAAACATACTAGTTTATACTATATACACTAGAAACAAACTAGTTTATACTATATACACTAGAAACAAACTAGTTTATACTATATACACTAGAAACATACTAGTTTATACTATATACACTAGAAACAAACTAGTTTATACTATATACACTAGAAACAAACTAGTTTATACTATATACACTAGAAACATACTAGTTTATTCTATATACACTAGAAACATACTAGTTTATTCTATATACACTAGAAACATACTAGTTTATACTATATACACTAGAAACATACTAGTTTATTCTATATACACTAGAAACATACTAGTTTATTCTATATACACTAGAAACATACTAGTTTATTCTATATACACTAGAAACATACTAGTTTTATTCTATATACACTAGAAACATACTAGTTTATTCTATATACACTAGAAACATACTAGTTTATACTATATACACTAGAAACATACTAGTTTATACTATATACACTAGAAACATACTAGTTTATACTATATACACTAGAAACATACTAGTTTATTCTATATACACTAGAAACATACTAGTTTATTCTATATACACTAGAAACATACTAGTTTATTCTATATACACTAGAAACATACTAGTTTATTCTATATACACTAGAAACATACTAGTTTATTCTATATACACTAGAAACATACTAGTTTATTCTATATACACTAGAAACAAACTAGTTTATTCTATATACACTAGAAACATACTAGTTTATACTATATACACTAGAAACAAACTAGTTTATACTATATACACTAGAAACATACTAGTTTATACTATATACACTAGAAACATACTAGTTTATACTATATACACTAGAAACATACTAGTTTATACTATATACACTAGAAACATACTAGTTTTATACTATATACACTAGAAACATACTAGTTTATACTATATACACTAGAAACATACTAGTTTATACTATATACACTAGAAACATACTAGTTTATACTATATACACTAGAAACATACTAGTTTATACTATATACACTAGAAAAATACTAGTTCATACTATATACACTAGAAACATACTAGTTTATTCTATATACACTAGAAACATACCATTTTATTCTATATACACTAGAAACATACTAGTTTATACTATATACACTAGAAACATACTAGTTTATTCTATATACACTAGAAACATACTAGTTTATACTATATACACTAGAAACATACTAGTTTATACTATATACACTAGAAACATACTAGTTTATTCTATATACACAAGAAACATACTAGTTTATACTATATACACTAGAAACATACTAGTTTATACTATATACACTAGAAACATACTAGTTTATTCTATATACACTAGAAAGAAACTAGTTTATACTATATACACTAGAAACATACTAGTTTATACTATATACACTAGAAACATACTAGTTTATTCTATATACACTAGAAAGAAACTAGTTTATACTATATACACTACAAACATACTAGTTTATTCTATATACACTAGAAACATACCATTTTATTCTATATACACTAGAAACATACTAGTTTATACTATATACACTAGAAACATACTAGTTTATTCTATATACACTAGAAACATACTAGTTTATACTATATACACTAGAAACATATTAGTTTATTCTATATACACTAGAAACATACTAGTTTATACTATATACACTACAAACATACTAGTTTATACTATATACACTAGAAACATACTAGTTTATACTATATACACTAGAAACATACTAGTTTATACTATATACACTAGAAACATACTAGTTTATTCTATATACACTAGAAACATACTAGTTTATACTATATACACTAGAAACATACTAGTTTATACTATATACACTACAAACATACTAGTTTATACTATATACACTAGAAACATACTAGTTTATACTATATACACTAGAAACATACTAGTTTATACTATATACACTAGAAACATACTAGTTTATACTATATACACTACAAACAAACTAGTTTATACTATATACACTAGAAACATTACTAGTTTATACTATATACACTAGAAACAAACTAGTTTATACTATATACACTAGAAACATACTAGTTTATTCTATATACACTAGAAACATACTAGTTTATACTATATACACTAGAAACATACTAGTTTATACTATATACACTAGAAACATACTCGTTTATGCTATATACACTAGAAACATACTAGTTTATACTCTATACACTAGAAACATACTAGTTTATACTATATACACTAGAAACATACTAGTTTATACTATATACACTAGAAACATACTAGTTTATACTATATACACTAGAAACATACTAGTTTATACTATATACACTAGAAACAAACTAGTTTATACTATATACACTAGAAACATACTAGTTTATACTATATATACTAGAAACATACTAGTTTATACTATATACACTAGAAACAAACTAGTTTATACTATATACACTAGAAACATAGTAGTTTATACTATATACACTAGAAACATACTAGTTTATACTATATACACTAGAAACAAACTAGTTTATACTATATACACTAGAAACATACTAGTTTATACTATATACACTAGAAACATACTAGTTTATACTATATACACTAGAAACATACTAGTTTATACTATATATACTAGAAACATACTAGTTTATACTATATACACTAGAAACATACTAGTTTATACTATATACACTAGAAACATACTAGTTTATACTATATACACTAGAAACATACTAGTTTATACTATATACACTAGAAACATACTAGTTTATACTATATACACTAGAAACATACTAGTTTATACTATATACACTAGAAACAAACTAGTTTATACTATATACACTAGAAACAAACTAGTTTATACTATATACACCAGAAACATACTAGTTTATACTATATACACTAGAAACAAACTAGTTTATACTATATACACTAGAAACAAACTAGTTTATACTATATACACTAGAAACATACTAGTTTATTCTATATACACTAGAAACATACTAGTTTATTCTATATACACTAGAAACATACTAGTTTATACTATATACACTAGAAACATACTAGTTTATTCTATATACACTAGAAACATACTAGTTTATTCTATATACACTAGAAACATACTAGTTTATTCTATATACACTAGAAACATACTAGTTTATACTATATACACTAGAAACATACTAGTTTATTCTATATACACTAGAAACATACTAGTTTATACTATATACACTAGAAACATACTAGTTTATACTATATACACTAGAAACATACTAGTTTATTCTATATACACTAGAAAGAAACTAGTTTATACTATATACACTACAAACATACTAGTTTATTCTATATACACTAGAAACATACCATTTTATTCTATATACACTAGAAACAAACTAGTTTATACTATATACACTAGAAACATACTAGTTCATACTATATACACTAGAAACATACTAGTTTATACTATATACACTACAAACATACTAGTTTATTCTATATACACTAGAAACATACCATTTTATTCTATATACACTAGAAACAAACTAGTTTATACTATATACACTAGAAACATACTAGTTTATACTATATACACTAGAAACAAACTAGTTTATACTATATACACTAGAAACATACTAGTTTATTCTATATACACTAGAAACATACTAGTTTATTCTATATACACTAGAAACATACTAGTTTATACTATATACACTAGAAACATACTAGTTTATTCTATATACACTAGAAACATACTAGTTTATTCTATATACACTAGAAACATACTAGTTTATTCTATATACACTAGAAACATACTAGTTTATTCTATATACACTAGAAACATACTAGTTTATTCTATATACACTAGAAACATACTAGTTTATACTATATACACTAGAAACATACTAGTTTATACTATATACACTAGAAACATACTAGTTTATTCTATATACACTAGAAAGAAACTAGTTTATACTATATACACTACAAACATACTAGTTTATACTATATACACTAGAAACATACTAGTTTATACTATATACACTAGAAACATACTAGTTTATACTATATACACTAGAAACATACTAGTTTATTCTATATACACTAGAAACATACTAGTTTATTCTATATACACTAGAAACATACTAGTTTATTCTATATACACTAGAAACATACTAGTTTATTCTATATACACTAGAAACATACTAGTTTATTCTATATACACTAGAAACATACTAGTTTATTCTATATACACTAGAAACATACTAGTTTATTCTATATACACTAGAAACATACTAGTTTATTCTATATACACTAGAAACATACTAGTTTATTCTATATACACTAGAAACATACTAGTTTATACTATATACACTAGAAACATACTAGTTTATTCTATATACACTAGAAACATACTAGTTTATACTATATACACTAGACACATACTAGTTTATACTATATACACTAGAAACATACTAGTTTATACTATATACACTAGAAACATACTAGTTTATACTATATACACTAGAAACAAACTAGTTTATACTATATACACTAGAAACATACTAGTTTATACTATATACACTAGAAACATACTAGTTTATTCTATATACACTAGAAACATACTAGTTTATACTATATACACTAGAAACAAACTAGTTTATACTATATACACTAGAAACATACTAGTTTATTCTATATACACTAGAAACATACTAGTTTATACTATATACACTAGAAACATACTAGTTTATACTATACACACTAGAAACATACTAGTTTATTCTATATACACTAGAAACATACTAGTTTATACTATATACACTAGAAACAAACTAGTTTATACTATATACACTAGAAACATACTAGTTTATACTATATACACTAGAAACATACTAGTTTATACTATATACACTAGAAACATACTAGTTTATACTATATACACTAGAAACATACTAGTTTATTCTATATACACTAGAAACATACTAGTTTATACTATATACACTAGAAACAAACTAGTTTATTCTATATACACTAGAAACATACTAGTTTATACTATATACACTAGAAACATACTAGTTTATACTATATACACTAGAAACATACTAGTTTATACTATATACACTAGAAACATACTAGTTTATACTATATACACTAGAAACATACCATTTTATTCTATATACACTAGAAACATACTAGTTTATACTATATACACTAGAAACATACTAGTTTATACTATATACACTAGAAACAAACTAGTTTATACTATATACACTAGAAACATACTAGTTTATACTATATACACTAGAAACAAACTAGTTTATACTATATACACTAGAAACAAACTAGTTTATTCTATATACACTAGAAACATACTAGTTTATACTATATACACTAGAAACATACTAGTTATATACTATATACACTAGAAACATACTAGTTTATACTATATACACTAGACACATACTAGTTTATACTATATACACTAGAAACAAACTAGTTTATTCTATATACACTAGAAACATACTAGTTTATACTATATACACTAGAAACATACTAGTTTATACTATATACACTAGAAACATACTAGTTTATACTATATACACTAGACACATACTAGTTTATACTATATACACTAGAAACATACTAGTTTATACTATATACACTAGAAACATACTAGTTTATACTACATACACTAGAAACATACTAGTTTATTCTATATACACTAGAAACATACTAGTTTATACTATATACACTAGAAACATACTAGTTTATACTATATACACTAGAAACATACTAGTTTATACTATATACACTAGAAACATACTAGTTTATACTATATACACTAGAAACAAACTAGTTTATTCTATATACACTAGAAACATACTAGTTTATACTATATACACTAGAAACATACTAGTTTATACTATATACACTAGAAACATACTAGTTTATACTATATACACTAGAAACATACTAGTTTATACTATATACACTAGAAACATACTAGTTTATACTATATACACTAGAAACATACTAGTTTATTCTATATACACTAGAAACATACTAGTTTATACTATATACACTAGAAACATACTAGTTTATACTATATACACTAGACACATACTAGTTTATACTATATACACTAGAAACATACTAGTTTATACTATATACACTAGAAACATACTAGTTTATACTACATACACTAGAAACATACTAGTTTATACTATATACACTAGAAACATACTAGTTTATACTATATACACTAGAAACATACTAGTTTATACTATATACACTAGACACATACTAGTTTATACTATATACACTAGAAACATACTAGTTTATACTATATACACTAGAAACATACTAGTTTATACTACATACACTAGAAACATACTAGTTTATTCTATATACACTAGAAACATACTAGTTTATACTATATACACTAGAAACATACTAGTTTATACTATATACACTAGAAACATACTAGTTTATACTATATACACTAGAAACATACTAGTTTATACTATATACACTAGAAACATACAAGTTTATACTATACACACTAGAAACATACTAGTTTATTCTATATACACTAGAAACATACTAGTTTATACTATATACACTAGAAACAAACTAGTTTATACTATATACACTAGAAACATACTAGTTTATACTATACACACTAGAAACATACTAGTTTATACTATATACACTAGAAACATACTAGTTTATACTATATACACTAGAAACATACTAGTTTATTCTATATACACTAGAAACATACCATTTTATTCTATATACACTAGAAACATACTAGTTTATTCTATATACACTAGAAACATACTAGTTTATACTCTATATATGTTATTAAGTGTGTTACTAAGTGTGTTACTATGAGTGTTACTATGTATTTTACTTGGTGTGTTACTAAGTGTGTTTTACTAAGTGTGTTTGTATGGGTGCTACTATGTATGTTACTATGTGCGTTACTATGTGCGTTACTAATTGTGTTACTATGCGTGTTACTTATTGTGTTACTATGTGTGTTACTATGTGTTACTATGTCTGTTACTATGGGTGTTACTAAGTTTGTTACTATTCGTGTTACTATGCGTTATTAAGTGTGTTACTAAGTGTGTTACTAAGTGTGGTATCATGCATGTTACTATGCGTGTTACTGTTTGCGTTACTGTTTGCGTTACTATTTACGTTAGTATGTGCGTTACTATGTGCGTTACTATGTGCGTTACTATGTGCGTTACTATGTGCGTTACTATGTGTGTTACTATGTATGTTCCTTTGTGTGTTTCTAAGTGTGTTTTACTATGTGTGTTACTATGTGCGTTACTATGCATGTTACTATGTGCGTTTTACTATTTGTGTTACTATGTGCGTTACAATGTACATTACTAATGTGCTACTATGCGTGTTACTATGCATATTACTATGTGTGTCACTATGTACATTACTAAGTGTGTTACTATGTGTGTCACTATGTGCGTTACTATGTGCATTACTATGTGTGTTATGCGTGTTACTATGTGTGTTACTATGTGTGTTACTATGGGTGCTACTAAGTATGTTACTATGTGAGTTACTATGTGCGTTACTATGTGCATTACTAATTGTGTTACTATGCGTGTCACTATGTGTGTTACTAATTGTGTCACTGTGTGTGTTACTATGTGTTACTATGTCTGTTACTATGGGTGGTACTAAGTGTGTTATTATACGTGTTACTATGCGTGTTATTAAGTATGTTACTAAGTGTATTACTAAGTGTGTTACTATGCGTGTTACTATGTATGTTACTATGTGTGTTACTATGTGTGTTACAATGTATGTTACTATGTGTGTTACCATGTGTGTTACTATGTGTGTTACTATATATCTTACTATGTTTGTTACTAAATGTGTTACTATATGTGTTACTAAGTATGTTACTATGTATGTTGTTATGTGTGTTACTTCATATGTTACTATGTGTTACTAAGTATGTTACTATGTGTGTTACTATGTGTGTTACTACATGTGTTACTATGTGTGTTACTATGTATGTTACTAAATGTGTTACTATGTGTGTTACTATGTGTGTTACTATGTATGTTACTATGTGTGTTACTATGTATGTTACTATGTATGTTGCCATATATGTTACTATTTGTGTTACTGTATGTGTTACTATGTGTGTTACTAAAAATGTTACTAGGTGTGTTACTATGTGTGTTACTATGTATGTTACTTTATATGTTGCTATGTGTGTTACTATGTGTTACTATGTGTTACTAAATATGTTACTATGTGTGTTACTAAGTGTGTTACTATTTGAGTTACTAAGTGTGTTACTATGTGTGTTACTATGTGTGTTACTAAGTGTGTTACTGTGTTACTATGTGTGTTACTAAGTGTGTTACTATGTGTTACTAAATATGTTACTATGTGTGTTACTATGTGTGTTACTATGTGTGTTACCGTGTTGCTATGTGTGTTACTATATGTGTTACTATGTGTGTTACTATGTGTGTTACTATGTGTGTTACTAAGTGTGTTACTATGTGTTACTAAATATGTTACTATGTGTGTTACTGTGTTGCTATGTGTGTTACTATATGTGTTACTATGTGTTACTAAATATGTTACTATGTATGTTACTAAGTGTGTTACTATGTGTGTTACTAAGTGTGTTACTATGTGTGTTACTGTGTTACTATGTGTGTTACTAAGTGTGTTACTATGTGTGAAGGGTGTAGAGCGCGTGTCTTCCTGCAGGGGTCAGCAGAGCGCAGCTTGCAACTCAGTTACACTGGACACTCTCCCCCGCTCCCTCCCTCTCCCTCTCTCTCTCTCTCTCCCTCTCTCTCTCTCTCTCTCTCTCTCTCTCTCTCGCTCTCTCTCAAGAATGAGTTCAGCAGCGGGTCAACGAACCTGTAACCCAAACAGTCACTTGATAATAATAAAAAATAAAATAATAATAATAATAACAATAATAAGAATAATAATAATAATAACAATATTATTATTATTATTATTATTGTTATTATTATTATTAATAATAGTAATAATAATAATGATAATAATAATAATAATAATAATAATAATAATAATAATAATGTTGTTATTATTATTATTAATAATAATAATAATAATGATAATAATAATAACAATGTCAGTAATAATAATAGTAATACAAATAAAAGCAATAATAATAGTATTATTAATAATGGCAATACGAGTAAGAACAATAATAATAATAATATTACATTATTATTTTTATTATATTCTACTTCTATTATTATTTGTATTAATACTAGAGCTATTATTGTTATCATTACTATTATTATTATCATTATTATTAGTAGTAGTAGTAATAGTAGTATTAATAAGTATTAGCAGTAATAATAATAATAATAATAATAATAATAATAACAATAATAATAATGTATAGGTGAGGTTGTGTATCTGATTATAATGTACAGGTGAGGTTGTGTATCTGATCATAATGTACAGGTGAGGTTGTGTATCTGATCATAATGAACAGGTGAGGTTGTGTATCTGATCATAATGTACAGGTGAGGTTGTGTATCTGATAATAATGTACAGGTGAGGTTGTGTGTCTGATCATAATGTACAGGTGAGGTTGTGTGTCTGATTATAATGTATAGGTGAGGTTGTGTATCTGATCATAATGTACAGGTGAGGTTGTGTATCTGATAATAATGTACAGGTGAGGTAGTGTGTCTGATTATAATGTACAGGTGAGGTTGTGTGTCTGATTATAATGTATAGGTGAGGTTGTGTGTCTGATTATAATGAATAGGTAAGTTTGTGTGTCTGATTAAAATGTACAGGTGAGGGTGTGTGTCTGATTATAATGTATAGGTGAGGTAGTGTGTCTGATTATAATGTATAGGTAAGGTTGTGTATCTGATTATAATGTACAGGTGAGGTAGTGTGTCTGATTATAATGTATAGGTGAGGTTGTGTATCTGATTATAATGTACAGGAGAGGTTGTGTGTCTGATTATAATGTACAGGTAAGTTTGTGTGTCTGATTATAATGTACAGGTGAGGTTGTGTGTCTGATTATAATGTACAGGTGAGGTTTTGTGTCTGATTATAATGTACAGGTGAGGTTGTGTATCTGATCATAATGTACAGGTGAGGTTGTGTATCTGATCATAATGTACAGGTGAGGTTGTGTATCTGATCATAATGAACAGGTGAGGTTGTGTATCTGATAATAATGTATAGGTAAGGTTGTGTATCTGATCATAATGTACAGGTGAGGTTGTGTATCTGATAATAATGTATAGGTGAGGCAGTGTGTCTGATTATAATGTACAGGTGAGGTTGTGTATCTGATTATAATGTACAGGTGAGGTTGTGTGTCTGATTATAATGAATAGGTAAGTTTGTGTGTCTGATTAAAATGTACAGGTGAGGGTGTGTGTCTGATTATAATGTATAGGTGAGGTAGTGTGTCTGATTATAATGTATAGGTAAGGTTGTGTGTCTGATTATAATGTACAGGTGAGGCTGTGTATCTGATTATAATGTACAGGTGAGGTTGTGTGTCTGATTATGATGTATAGGTGAGGTTGTGTATCTGATTATAATGTACAGGAGAGGTTGTGTGTCTGATTATAATGTACAGGTAAGGTTGTGTGTCTGATTATAATGTACAGGTGAGGTTTTGTGTCTGATTATAATGTATAGGTGAGGTTGTGTATCTGATTATAATGTACAGGTAAGGTTGTGTGTCTGATTACAATGTACAAGTAAGGTTATGTGTCTGATTATAATGTACAGGTGAGGTAGTGTGTCTGATTATAATGTACAGGTGAGGTTGTGTATCTGGTTGTGTATCTGATTATAATGTATAGGTGAGGTTGTGTGTCTAATAATAATGTACAGGTGTGGTTGTGTGTCTGATAATAATGTACAGGTGTGGTTGTGTGTCTGATAATAATGTACAGGTGAGGTTGTGTGTCTGATTATAATGTATAGGTAAGTTTGTGTATCTGATTATAATGTATAGGTGAGGTTGTGTATCTGACTATAATGTACAGGTGAGGTTGTGTATCTGATTATAATGTACAGGTGAGGTTGTGTGTCTGATAATAATGTACAGGTGAGGTTGTGTGTCTGATTATAATGTATAGGTAAGCTTGTGTGTCTGATAATAATGTACAGGTGAGGTAGTGTGTCTGATCATAATGTACAGGTGAGGTTGTGTGTCTGATTATAATGTACAGTTGAGGTTGTGTGTCTGATTATAATGTATAGGTAAGTTTGTGTGTCTGATTATAATGTACAGGTGAGGTTGTGTGTCTGATTATAATGTACAGGTGAGGTAGTGTGTCTGATTATAATGTACAGTTGAGGTTGTGTGTCCGATTATAATGTACAGGTGAGGTAGTGTGTCTGATTATAATGTACAGGTGAGGTTTTTGATCTGAAATGATTAATGTTCAGTAACGCTCAGAAGAACAATCACTCTGATTCCCTCACCTCTCAGACCGCGTGTGATTATTAACTGTGTCTGATTATTGATATTATCGATAATATCTCTGATCGATCAGGATGTATTGTTTCGTAACCCGGACTGTTTTTGTTGGGGATGTAGTTACTGAACCGACCAGCAGGCGGCGCTCCGTCCGGCCCAACTACCCGCGGCGCTGAGCGGAGAGAAGCACTTTACAACAGTAGAGAGTGGTTTTCCGCCGGTGTGTCCGATTCTCCGGTGAGCGTGTCTGATGCTCGGCGAAGCGAGGCGCGGACCCGCCGCCCTGCTGTCCGGAGCCCGGAGGAACCGAACTTAGAGCCCGCCGCCTCGTTCCGCGGAGTCTCGGCGGTAAGTTGTAAAATGGCGGCCGTCGCGGCGGCGCTGCGCTGGTGTTCTGCGCCGCGAAGAAGCGACAAAACTTCCCGCCGAACTTCCGTCCGCGGACACTTCCCGTACTTCACACACTTTCTCCCGGCTCGCGGCGTCGCGGCCGCCGGTCTCCGCTCGGCCGGTTAGCCGCTCCGGCTAGCGGGGCAACTTTTAGCGGCCGTTAGTCGCGCGGAGCTAATGCTAACGCTAAGGCTAGCGCTAATGCTAACGCTAGCCCGGCTGTTCGGCCGGTTGTGGACGCCGCGGTTCCGGTTCTGAGGTAAACTCGGTCCGGTGTAACACGGCGGGACGAGTTCGGGACGGTTCAGTCCTCGGAGGGGAGAGTTTACCTCAGAGCTCGCGTCTGGTTAGCTGTTAGCCACAGAAAGCGCTCAACTGAGGTGGAGGCCGCGGGTCCGTCCGTTCCACCTTAAATAGGTTCCACCTTAAATACCTTCACCTTCCACTTTTACTTTCAGCGTTCCACCTTAAATAGGTTCCACCTTAAATACGTTCACCTTCCACCTTTACTTTCAGCGTTCCACCTTAAATACATTCACCTTCCACCTTTACTTTCAGCGTTCCACCTTAAATACGTTCACCTTTACTTTCAGCGTTCCACCTTAAATACCTTCCACCTTGAATACCTTCACCTTTACTTTCAGCGTTCCACCTTAAATACGTTCCACCTTAAGTACCTTCACCTTCCACCTTTACTTTCAGCGTTCCACCTTAAATACGTTCCACCTCAAATACCTTCACCTTAAATACCTTCCACCTTAAATACGTTCCACCTTAAATACCTTCACCTTAAATACGTTCCACCTTAAATACTTTCACCTTCCACCTTTCAGCGTTCCACCTTAAATACCTTCCACCTTGAATACCTTCACCTTTACTTTCAGCGTTCCACCTTAAATACGTTCACCTTCCAACTTTACTTTCAGCGTTCCACCTTAAATACCTTCACCTTCCACCTTTACTTTCAGCGTTCCACCTTAAATACGTTCCACCTTAAATACCTTCACCTTCCACCTTTACTTTCAGCGTTCCACCTTAAATACGTTCCACCTTAAATACCTTCACCTTCCACCTTTACTTTCAGTGTTCCACCTTAAATACCTTCACCTTCCACCTTTACTTTCAGCGTTCCACCTTAAATACGTTCACCTTTACTTTCAGCGTTCCACCTTAAATACGTTCACCTTTACTTTCAGTGTTCCACCTTAAATACCTTCACCTTCCACCTTTATTTTCAGTGTTCCACCTTAAATACCTTCACCTTAAATACCTTCACCTTAAATACCTTCACCTTCCACCTTTACTTTCAGTGTTCCACCTTAAATACCTTCACCTTCCACCTTTACTTTCAGCGTTCCACCTTAAATACGTTCACCTTTACTTTCAGCGTTCCACTTTAAATACGTTCACCTTTACTTTCAGCGTTCCACCTTAAATACGTTCACCTTTACTTTCAGCGTTCCACCTTAAATACGTTCACCTTTACTTTCAGCGTTCCACCTTAAATACGTTCACCTTTACTTTCAGCGTTCCACCTTAAATACGTTCACCTTTACTTTCAGCGTTCCACCTTAAATACGTTCACCTTCCACCTTAAATACGTTCCACCTTAAATACTTTCACCTTCCACCTTAAATACGTTCCACCTTAAATACCTTCACCTTCCACCTTAAATACGTTCCACCTTAAATACCTTCACCTTCCACCTTAAATACGTTCCATCTTAAATACCTTCATCTTCCACCTTTTACTTTCAGCGTTCCACCTTAAATACGTTCACCTTAAATACGTTCCACCTTAAATACGTTCCACCTTAAATACGTTCACCTTAAATACGTTCCACCTTAAATACGTTCACCTTAAATACGTTCCACCTTAAATACGTTCACCTTTACTTTCAGCTTTCTACCTTAAATACGTTCACCTTCCACCTTTTACTTTCAGCGTTCCACCTTAAATACGTTCACCTTAAATATGTTTTATCTTCCCCCTTCCTGCTAGAACCGTGAGTTCCACCTTAAAAGGTTCCCCGGTGGTTGGGTGATGGTGTTTAAGAAGTTTAGTATTTAGTTTGAATGATGAGTTAATGGTGTATATAGATCATACAGAACCTCCTGCCAGTGACAGTAGCGGAACCCGCCCTGGTGCTGTGTAGAACTGCTTCCTGGGTTCCTCTGTGTAGAACCGGTTCTGTCACTGTACTGTTTAAGCATGAAGCGGTTCTTTATGTAGAGTGTGATGTTCAGCACTACAGCAGGATCTAAGCACTTTATCAGCCCTTAAATATACTAGGTGTTTATGTTCATGTTGAAGTTGTTTGTTTATGCTGACGTTGTTTACGTTCATGTTGACGTTGTTTACGTCCCTGTTTGTGCAGAGCGGGTGTGGGGGTCCGGCTGGGGGGGCTCCTGCGGCGGAGGACGATCTTGCGCGCTCGAGGAAGAAACAGAAAATGTTAAAGAAATGATCGCTGCTCAGGAGTTACAGACGGACTTCCACTTTCCTCAGTGAGTGCACTACACTGACACTGCCCTCCCTGTGTGTGCACTACACTGACACCGCCCTCCCTGTGTGTGCACTACACTGACACCGCCCTCCCTGTGTGTGCACTACACTGACACCGCCCTCCCTGAGCGTGCACTACACTGACACCGCCCTCCCTGAGCGTGCACTACACTGACACCGCCCTCCCTGAGCGTGCACTACACTGACACCGCCCTCCCTGAGCGTGCACTACACTGACACCGCCCTCCCTGAGCGTGCACTACACTGACACCGCCCTCCCTGAGCGTGCACTACACTGACACCGCCCTCCCTGAGCGTGCACTACACTGACACCGCCCTCCCTGAGCGTGCACTACACTGACACTGCCCTCCCTGAGCGTGCACTACACTGACATCCCCTTCTCAGAGTGTGCACTACACTGACATCCCCTTCTCAGAGTGTGCACTACACTGACACTGCCCTCCCTGAGCGTGCACTACACTGACATCCCCTTCTCAGAGTGTGCACTACACTGACATCCCCTTCTGAGTGTGCACTACACTGACATCCCCTTCTCAGAATGTGCACTACACTGACACTGCCCTCCCTGAGCGTGCACTACACTGAGATCCCCTTCTCAGAGTGTGCACTACACTGACATCCCCTTCTCAGAATGTGCACTACACTGACAGTGCTACCTGAGTGTGCACAACACTGACTCTGCCCTCCCTGTGTGTGCACTACACTGACTCTGCCCTCTCCGAGTGTGCACTACACTGACACCCCCACTCGCCAAGTGTGCGCTACATTGACAGTGCTACCTGAGTGTGTGCTACACTGACACCGCCCTCGCAGACCGTGCGCTACACTGGCACCCCCATTCGCCGAGTGTGCGCTACACTGACACCCCCATTCGCCGAGTGTGCGCTACACTGACATGCCCCTTGTGTGCTTGCTCCCTCTGTGAACAAGCTAAAGCTGCTTTCCCACCTTCTCAGATTCAGGTCTATTACCGGGCATGCATATGAGTGGTGCTAGAAATCACACACACATCACCAGGTCATCAGAACATCAGTAGTGAGTGCACTACCCTTTATGCCCCCATACCAGGTGCACAAAACCCAGTGTTCTTTCAGTGAGCGCCCTGCACTCTCTACCCCCCTGACAAGTTCACTGCATCAGCGTATGTATGTAGAAGCACTGCATCCTCTGTTTCCTTAGTGAGTGTAGTACACCTTCAGTGAACACACTGCATCGTCTGTGCTCTCAGTGAGTGCACTACCCTCAGTGCTACACTCCGCTCTCTTATTGAGTGCACTACACTTTCTACACTCCTAGCGAGAGTACTGAAATACTCTCTGTTGTTTTTGTTAGATTTGATTTGAGAGTGCACTACACTGCACCCTTACTGAGTTCCCTACTCATGATGTAACCAGCAAGCTGATTGGCTGTTTTCCCGGAAGGGCAGGACTTTCCCTGTAAACAGACGGAATGTTGAGCGTTCCGGGTTCGGTTAGGTGTTAGTACCGTTCCCGTACTGTAACCGCTAGCTCACTGGTACTCTGTTACACACTCGGTGATGCACTGATTGATGACCAGTGACTCTGTGTCTGTGTAGTGAAGCGGATACCCAGCTGTCTTCCGATACTGACTTGGAGGATCCCGAGGGCCGGAATGCCAAACCCGGGAAAGGAAAGGTAATTATCAGCCAATCAGAAGTCTCCTGTGTACAGCGGCCAGTCGGCCCTCGGAGGCAGGCTGGTTTGAAGTGTTGCTGAGTGTGATGGGAACGATGGAAGGTTCTCGCTGTGTGTGATGCTCTGTTGATCTCTGTGTTGGGCAGAAGGGTAAGAAGGTCCCAGGCGAGAAGGGTAAAGGTGTACTAGTGCGTGCGCCAGGTCGAGTGAATGGCCACCATCAGGAGAACGGCATGGAGAACCTCAGCCTGTTCGAGATCGTTAAACTGGGCAAGAGTGCCACACAGGTACGTGTACACGGAACCCATGTCTGTTCTAGATAACTTGATTGATAACTTGAATAAGTGACAGTAGTACATGGTTACACGCAAAGCATCTCAACTTGTTCTAGACAGTATAACTAGGCAGAAGTGGGCGGGTACGCATAGACACAGAATCTGGGTAATAGTGTGACACAGTTATACCCATACAGAACCTCAGTCTGTTCTAGATAGTTAGAACTGTGCAAGAGCTATACCCTTCACAATTATTGGCACCCCTGGTAAAAACTCTCCTGTATTGGGGAAAGTTTCTATAACATGTTCTTTAGTAGAGGGACCAGTAACCGTGTAGTCAGTTCTAGATAGTTAAGCTGCACAGGAGCCACACTCGGGTACACATACAGTCCCCTCCACAATTATTGGCACCCCATCGTTTATTGGGGAAAACTCCTAGAGTAGCCGTGTTGTGACCTACAGTGATTGACCTACAGTGATTGACCTACAGTGATTGATTCCAATAACTAATAACTGTCGTCCTTCCTGCTGACCGTCTCTCTCCGTCAGTCGGTGGTGGACGACTGGATCGAGTCCTATAAGAGTGATCGGGACGTCGCTCTGCTGGAGCTCATTAACTTCTTCATTCAGTGCTCCGGCTGTAAAGGTAGGAGGGACCCCTGAGTGGTGCTCGTTCTGGTTGCCGGTGGAGTTCTGGGTCTTGACCGAGGGGTCTGTGTTGCAGGGGCCGTGAGTTCGGAGATGTTCAGGCACATGCAGAACTCGGAGATAATCAGGAAGATGACGGAGGAGTTTGACGAGGTACGAGTCTGTTCCCTTTCTTGAGGATTCAGGTGAAATCACAAGCAGGTCAGTTGACATGAAGTGCGTTACAGGACAGTGGAGACTACCCCCTGACCATGGCGGGGCCCGTGTGGAAGAAGTTCCGCTGGGGTTTCTGCGAGTTCATCTCCGTCTTGGTGCGGCAGTGCCAGTACAGCATCATCTACGACGAGTACATGATGGACACGGTCATCTCCTTGCTGACCGGCCTGAGCGACTCGCAGGTCCGAGCATTCAGACACACTAGCACGCTCGCAGGTAAACACACCTTTAACCTTTGATCACTGACCCCTCGTTAACGTTTCAGGCAGGCAGACATCTCCAAAGGGTCCGTGTGGAGCTTCTTTTACTGAAGTTGAATAGTTTCAGAACCGACCGACTCAATTTTCAAATATACCCACCAAAATTAACCAGGCTGTTACCTCCGCTCCCCGGTTACGGTTTCCATTTCCCAAACGCTTTAGCCACTAACGCGCTAGCGTTCCTCCTGTACTCACCAGCGCGGTTCTCCTGGCTGTACTTTGGCGGGGGGAGGGAAGCTTTGGTAAGAGCTGGTCATCTGCTGGTCTGTAAGTGCTTGTCTCGTCTGTCTCTGTCGGTCTCGGTGCGGTTAGCGATGAAGCTGATGACGGCGCTGGTGAACGTGGCTCTGAATCTGAGCATTAACATGGATAACACGCAGAGACAGTACGAGGCCGAACGCAACAAAAGCCTCGGAAAGAGAGCCAACGACAGGCTGGAGCTGCTGCTGCAGAAACGCAAAGAGGTAACGCACACACACTCTTACACGCTCGTACACACACTTTTACACACTCAGTTTAAAAGACTCACGCTGGAGTTACACCTACTGCACAACCGGAGTTAAAGTAAAATACACAGCCGGTGAAATACGCATGCACTAAAACAGACTTTCAGTGCAACATGTATACTGTAATGAAGTAGGTCTGCCCTAAAGAGACCCTGTCGTAAAGTAGGTCTGCCCTAAAGAGACCCTGTCGTAAAGTAGGTCTGCCCTAAAGGGACCCTGTCGTAAAGTAGGTCTGCCCTAAAGGGACCCTGTCGTAAAGTAGGTCTGCCCTAAAGGGACCCTGTCGTAAAGTAGGTCTGCCCTAAAGGGACCCTGTCGTAAAGTAGGTCTGCCCTAAAGGGACCCTGTCGTAAAGTAGGTCTGCCCTAAAGGGACCCTGTCGTAAAGTAGGTCTGCCCTAAAGAGACTCTGTCGTAAAGTAGGTCTGCCCTAAAGGGACCCTGTCGTAAAGTAGGTCTGCCCTAAAGAGACCCTGTCGTAAAGTAGGTCTGCCCTAAAGAGACTCTGTCGTAAAGTAGGTCTGCCCTAAAGAGACTCTGTCGTAAAGTAGGTCTGCCCTAAAGGGACCCTGTCGTAAAGTAGGTCTGCCCTAAAGGGACCCTGTCGTAAAGTAGGTCTGCCCTAAAGAGACTCTGTCGTAAAGTAGGTCTGCCCTAAAGAGACCCTGTCGTAAAGTAGGTCTGCCCTAAAGGGACCCTGTCGTAAAGTAGGTCTGCCCTAAAGGGACCCTGTCGTAAAGTAGGTCTGCCCTAAAGAGACCCTGTCGTAAAGTAGGTCTGCCCTAAAGGGACCCTGTCGTAAAGTAGGTCTGCCCTAAAGGGACCCTGTCGTAAAGTAGGTCTGCCCTAAAGGGACCCTGTCGTAAAGTAGGTCTGCCCTAAAGGGACCCTGTCGTAAAGTAGGTCTGCCCTAAAGGGACCCTGTCGTAAAGTAGGTCTGCCCTAAAGGGACCCTGTCGTAAAGTAGGTCTGCCCTAAAGGGACCCTGTCGTAAAGTAGGTCTGCCCTAAAGAGACTCTGTCGTAAAGTAGGTCTGCCCTAAAGAGACCCTGTCGTAAAGTAGGTCTGCCCTAAAGAGACTCTGTCGTAAAGTAGGTCTGCCCTAAAGAGACTCTGTCGTAAAGTAGGTCTGCCCTAAAGGGACTCTGTCGTAAAGTAGGTCTGCCCTAAAGAGACCCTGTCGTAAAGTAGGTCTGCCCTAAAGAGACTCTGTCGTAAAGTAGGTCTGCCCTAAAGGGACTCTGTCGTAAAGTAGGTCTGCCCTAAAGGGACTCTGTCGTAAAGTAGGTCTGTCCTAAAGGGACTCTGTCGTAAAGTAGGTCTGCCCTAAAGAGACTCTGTCGTAAAGTAGGTCTGCCCTAAAGGGACCCTGTCGTAAAGTAGGTCTGTCCTAAAGGGACTCTGTCGTAAAGTAGGTCTGCCCTAAAGGGACCCTGTCGTAAAGTAGGTCTGCCCTAAAGAGACTCTGTCGTAAAGTAGGTCTGCCCTAAAGAGACTCTGTCGTAAAGTAGGTCTGCCCTAAAGGGACCCTGTCGTAAAGTAGGTCTGCCCTAAAGAGACTCTGTCGTAAAGTAGGTCTGCCCTAAAGAGACTCTGTCGTAAAGTAGGTCTGCCCTAAAGGGACTCTGTCGTAAAGTAGGTCTGCCCTAAAGGGACCCTGTCGTAAAGTAGGTCTGCCCTAAAGAGACTCTGTCGTAAAGTAGGTCTGCCCTAAAGAGACTCTGTCGTAAAGTAGGTCTGCCCTAAAGGGACCCTGTCGTAAAGTAGGTCTGCCCTAAAGAGACTCTGTCGTAAAGTAGGTCTGCCCTAAAGAGACTCTGTCGTAAAGTAGGTCTGCCCTAAAGAGACTCTGTCGTAAAGTAGGTCTGCCCTAAAGGGACTCTGTCGTGAGTTAGGTCTGACGTATGTAGACGAGCTGTAGAGTAGAGTGTGTAGTTGGTGTTAAAGGGCCGGTAAAGGGTTTGTATCTCTGGCGTATGTAGACGAGCTGTAAAGTAGAGTGTGTAGTTGGTGTTAAAGGGCCGGTAAAGGGTTAGTATCTCTGGCGTATGTAGACGAGCTGTAAAGTAGAGTGTGTAGTTGGTGTTAAAGGGCCGGTAAAGGGTTTGTATCTCTGGCGTATGTAGACGAGCTGTAGAGTAGAGTGTGTAGTTGGTGTTAAAGGGCCAGTAAAGGGTTTGTGTCTCTGGCGTATGTAGACGAGCTGTAAAGTAGAGCGTGTAGTTGGTGTTAAAGGGCCGATAAAGGGTTAGTGTCTCTGGCGTATGTAGACGAGCTGTAAAGTAGTGTGTGTAGTTGGTGTTAAAGGGCCGGTAAAGGGTTAGTATCTCTGGCGTATGTAGACGAGCTGTAAAGTAGTGTGTAGTTGGTGTTAAAGGGCCGGTAAAGGGTTAGTATCTCTGGCGTATGTAGACGAGCTGTAAAGTAGAGTGTGTAGTTGGTGTTAAAGGGCCGGTAAAGGGTTTGTGTCTCTGGCGTATGTAGACATGCTGTAAAGTAGAGTGTGTAGTTGGTGTTAAAGGGCCGGTAAAGGGTTTGTGTCTCTGGCGTATGTAGACATGCTGTAAAGTAGAGTGTGTAGTTGGTGTTAAAGGGCCGGTAAAGGGTTTGTGTCTCTGGCGTATGTAGACGAGCTGTAAAGTAGAGTGTGTAGTTGGTGTTAAAGGGCCGGTAAAGGGTTTGTATCTCTGGCGTATGTAGACGAGCTGTAAAGTAGAGTGTGTAGTTGGTGTTAAAGGGCCGGTAAAGGGTTAGTATCTCTGGCGTATGTAGACGAGCTGTAAAATAGAGTGTGTAGTTGGTGTTAAAGGGCCGGTAAAGGGTTAGTATCTCTGGCGTATGTAGACATGCTGTAAAGTAGAGCGTGTAGTTGGTGTTAAAGGGCCGGTAAAGAGTTAGTATCTCTGGCGTATGTAGACGAGCTGTAAAGTAGAGCGTGTAGTTGGTGTTAAAGGGCCGATAAAGGGTTAGTGTCTCTGGCGTATGTAGACGAGCTGTAAAGTAGTGTGTGTAGTTGGTGTTAAAGGGCCGGTAAAGGGTTAGTATCTCTGGCGTATGTAGACGAGCTGTAAAGTAGTGTGTAGTTGGTGTTAAAGGGCCGGTAAAGGGTTAGTATCTCTGGCGTATGTAGACGAGCTGTAAAGTAGAGCGTGTAGTTGGTGTTAAAGGGCCGATAAAGGGTTTGTATCTCTGGCGTATGTAGACGAGCTGTAAAGTAGAGTGTGTAGTTGGTGTTAAAGGGCCGGTAAAGGGTTAGTATCTCTGGCGTATGTAGACGAGCTGTAAAGTAGAGTGTGTAGTTGGTGTTAAAGGGCCGGTAAAGGGTTAGTATCTCTGGCGTATGTAGACGAGCTGTAAAGTAGAGTGTGTAGTTGGTGTTAAAGGGCCGGTAAAGGGTTAGTTACTCTGGCGTATGTAGACGAGCTGTTGGTTGAAGGTCTGTGTGATGGTGTGTTGCAGCTCCAGGAGAACCAGGACGAGATTGAGAACATGATGAACGCCATCTTTAAAGGAGTGTTCGTCCACAGATACCGGTACAGCCTGACTGTTACATATTAACATTTATTAATTCTATTATTAATATAATTATATAATTAATATTCAGTTGTTTACGTTAGTGTTGACGAGCAGTGTGTTGACGAGCAGTGTGTTGACGAGCAGTGTGTTGACGAGCAGTGTGTTGACGAGCAGTGTGTTGACGAGCGGTGTGTGTGCTCCTCAGTGATGCGATTGCGGAGATCAGAGCGATCTGTATCGAGGAGATCGGTGTCTGGATGAAGATGTACAGCGACGCCTTTCTGAACGACAGCTATCTGAAGTACGTGGGCTGGACCATGCACGACAAGGTCAGTACACCTGACTACTGAGAGTGTTTACAGTGAAATCTGAATACTGAGAGGGTTTACAGTGAAATCTAAATACTGAGAGGGTTTACAGTGAAATCTGAATACTGAGAGGGTTTACAGTGAAATCTGAATACTGAGAGAGTTTACAGTGAAATCTGAATACTGAGAGAGGGTTTACAGTGAAATCTGAATACTGAGAGGGTTTACAGTGAAATCTGAATACTGAGAGGGGTTACAGTGAAATCTGAATACTGAGAGGGTTTACAGTGAAATCTGAATACTGAGAGGGTTTACAGTGAAATCTAAATACTGAGAGGGTTTACAGTGAAATCTGAATACTGAGAGGGTTTACAGTGAAATCTGAATACTGAGAGGGTTTACAGTGAAATCTGAATACTGAGAGTGGGTTTACAGTGAAATCTGAATACTGAGAGGGTTTACAGTGAAATCTGAATACTGAGAGGGTTTACAGTGAAATCTGAATACTGAGAGGGTTTACAGTGAAATCTAAATACTGAGAGGGTTTACAGTGAAATCTGAATACTGAGAGGGTTTACAGTGAAATCTGAATACTGAGAGGGTTTACAGTGAAATCTGAATACTGAGAGTGGGTTTACAGTGAAATCTGAATACTGAGAGGGTTTACAGTGAAATCTGAATACTGAGAGGGTTTACAGTTAAATCTGAATACTGAGAGAGGGTTTACAGTTAAATCTGAATACTGAGAGAGGGTTTACAGTGAAATCTGAATACTGAGAGAGGGTTTACAGTGAAATCTGAATACTGAGAGAGGGTTTACAGTGAAATCTAAATACTGAGAGGGTTTACAGTGAAATCTGAATACTGAGAGTGGGTTTACAGTGAAATCTGAATACTGAGAGGGTTTACAGTGAAATCTGAATACTGAGAGAGGGTTTACAGTGAAATCTGAATACTGAGAGAGGGTTTACAGTGAAATCTGAATACTGAGAGAGGGTTTACAGTGAAATCTGAATACTGAGAGAGGGTTTACAGTGAAATCTGAATACTGAGAGTGGGTTTACAGTGAAATCTGAATACTGAGAGGGTTTACAGTGAAATCTGAATACTGAGAGAGGCTTTACAGTGAAATCTGAATACTGAGAGGGTTTACAGTTAAATCTGAATACTGAGAGGGTTTACAGTTAAATCTGAATACTGAGAGGGTTTACAGTTAAATCTGAATACTGAGAGGGTTTACAGTGAAATCTGTTCGTGTATTGTATTCATAATCTTGCGCCCTGTGGCACACCACTCACTCTCTCTCTCTCTCTCTCTCTCTCTCTCTCTCTCTCTCTCTCTGTCTCTGAGCAGCAGGGGGAGGTGAGGTTAAAGTGTTTAACGGCTCTGCAGGGTTTGTATTATAACCGTGAGCTGAACGCCAGACTGGAACTCTTCACCAGCCGCTTCAAGGTAAGAGTTCCTGCTTCCACCTTTACAGTGTAACACTGTCTCACTCCTCAGATCTCTCAGCGTAGATCACTCCTCAGATCTCTCAGCGTAGATCACTCCTCAGATCTCTCAGCGTAGATCACTCATCAGATCTCTCAGCGTAGATCTCTCAGCGTAGATCACTCATCAGATCTCTCAGCGTAGATCACTCTTCAGATCTCTCAGCGTAGATCTCTCAGCGTAGATCACTCATCAGATCTCTCAGCGTAGATCACTCATCAAATCTCTCAGCGTAGATCTCTCAGCGTAGATCACTCGTCAGATCTCTCAGCGTAGATCACTCATCAGATCTCTCAGCGTAGATCTCTCAGCGTAGATCACTCATCAGATCTCTCAGCGTAGATCACTCATCAGATCTCTCAGCAGATCTCTCAGCGTAGATCTCTCAGCGTAGATCACTCGTCAGATCTGTCAGCGTAGATCACTCATCAGATCTCTCAGCGTAGATCACTCATCAGATCTCTCAGCGTAGATCTCTCAGCGTAGATCACTCATCAGATCTCTCAGCGTAGATCACTCATCAGATCTCTCAGCGTAGATCTCTCAGCGTAGATCACTCATCAGATCTCTCAGTAACGGTCTCTCTGATGTGTAACGGTCTCTCTGATGTGTAACAGTAACGGTCTCTCTGATATGTAACAGTAACAGTCTCTCTGATGTGTAACGGTCTCTGTGATGTGTAACGGTCTCTGTGATGTGTAACGGTTTCTCTGATAAGTAACAGTAACGGTCTCTCTGATGTGTGACGGTCTCTCTTATGTGTAACAGTAACAGTCTCTCTGATGTGTAAAGGTCTCTCTGATGTGTAACAGTAACGGTCTCTCTGATGTGTAACGGTCTCTCTGATGTGTAACGCTCTCTCTGATGTGTAACAGTAACAGTAACGGTCTCTCTGATGTGTGACGGTCTCTCTAATGTGTAACAGTAACAGTGTCTCTGATGTGTAACGGTCTCTCTTATGTGTAACAGTAACGGTCTCTCTGATGTGTAACGGTCTCTTATGTGTAACAGTAACGGTCTCTCTGATGTGTAACGGTCTCTCTGATATGTAACAGTAACAGTCTCTCTGATGTGTAACGGTCTCTGATGTGTAACAGTCTCTGTGATGTGTAACGGTCTCTGTGATGTGTAACGGTCTCTGTGATGTGTAACGGTCTCTGTGATGTGTAACGGTTTCTCTGATATGTAACAGTAACAGTCTCTCTGATGTGTAACGGTCTCTCTGATGTATAACAGTAACAGTCTCTCTGATGGGTAACAGTCTCTCTGATGTGTAACGCTCTCTCTGATGTGTAACGGTCTCTCTGATATGTAACAGTAACAGTCTCTCTGATGTGTAACGGTCTCTGATGTGTAACAGTCTCTGTGATGTGTAACGGTCTCTGTGATGTGTAACGGTCTCTGTGATGTGTAACGGTCTCTGTGATGTGTAACGGTTTCTCTGATATGTAACAGTAACAGTCTCTCTGATGTGTAACGGTCTCTCTGATGTATAACAGTAACAGTCTCTCTGATGGGTAACAGTCTCTCTGATGTGTAACGCTCTCTCTGATGTGTAACGGTCTCTCTGATATGTAACAGTAACAGTCTCTCTGATGTGTAACGGTCTCTGTGATGTGTAACGGTCTCTCTGATATGTAACAGTAACAGTAACGGTCTCTCTGATGTGTAACGGTCTCTCTTATGTGTAACAGTAACGGTCTCTCTGATGTGTAACGGTCTCTCTGATATGTAACAGTAACAGTCTCTCTGATGTGTAATGGTCTCTGATGTGTAACAGTCTCTCTGATATGTAAAAGTAACAGTCTCTGTGATGTGTAACGGTCTGTGATGTGTAACGGTCTCTCTGATGTGTAACGGTTTCTCTAATGTGTAACAGTCTCTCTGATGTGTAACAGTCTCTGTGATGTGTAACGGTCTCTGTGATGTGTAACGGTCTCTGTGATGTGTAACGGTCTGTGTGATGTGTAACGGTCTCTCTGATGTGTAACAGTCTGGTGTGTAACAGCAACAGTCTCTGTGATGTGTAACGGTCTCTCTGATGTGTAACGGTCTCTCTGATGTGTAACGGTCTTTCTGATGTGTAACGGTCTCTCTGATGTGTAACAGTTTGGTGTGTAACAGTAACGGTCTCTGTGATGTGTAACGGTCTCTGTGATGTGTAGCGGTCTCTGTGATGTGTAACGGTCTCTCTGATGTGTAACGGTCTCTGTGATGTGTAACGGTCTCTCTGATGTGTAACAGTCTGGTGTGTAACAGTAACGGTCTCTGTGATGCGTAACGGTCTCTGTGATGTGTAACGGTCTCTGAGATGTGTAACGGTCTCTCTGATGTGTAACAGTTTGGTGTGTAACAGTAACGGTCTCTGTGATGTGTAACGGTCTCTGAGATGTGTAACGGTCTCTGAGATGTGTAACGGTCTCTGTGATGTGTAACGGTCTCTGTGATGTGTAACGGTCTCTGTGATGTGTAACGGTCTCTGTGATGTGTAACGGTCTCTCTGATGTGTAACGGTCTCTGTGATGTGTAACGATCTCTCTGATGTGTAACGGTCTCTCTGATGTGTAACGGTCTCTGTGATGTGTAACGGTCTCTCTGATGTGTAACGATCTCTCTGATGTGTAACGGTCTCTGAGATGTGTAACGGTCTCTGTGATGTGTAACGGTCTCTGTGATGTGTAACGGTCTCTGAGATGTGTAACGGTCTCTGAGATGTGTAACGGTCTCTCTGATGTGTAACGGTCTCTGTGATGTGTAACGGTCTCTCTGATGTGTAACGGTCTCTCTGATGTGTAACGGTCTCTGAGATGTGTAACGGTCTCTGAGATGTGTAACGGTCTCTGTGATGTGTAACGGTCTCTGTGATGTGTAACGGTCTCTCTGATGTGTAACGGTCTCTCTGATGTGTAACGGTCTCTGAGATGTGTAACGGTCTCTGAGATGTGTAACGGTCTCTGTGATGTGTAACGGTCTCTGTGATGTGTAACGGTCTCTGAGATGTGTAACGGTCTCTGAGATGTGTAACGGTCTCTGTGATGTGTAACGGTCTCTGAGATGTGTAACGGTCTCTGTGATGTGTAACGGTCTCTGTGATGTGTAACGGTCTCTGAGATGTGTAACGGTCTCTGAGATGTGTAACGGTCTCTGAGATGTGTAACGGTCTCTCTGATGTGTAACGGTCTCTGAGATGTGTAACGGTCTCTGTGATGTGTAACGGTCTCTGTGATGTGTAACGGTCTCTCTGATGTGTCTCTCTGGTGATCCTGTGTGCAGGACCGGATCGTGTCCATGGCTCTGGATAAAGAGTGCGACGTGGCTGTCCAGGCGATTAAACTCCTGACGCTGATCCTGCAGTGAGTGAACTTCCTGTCCTGATGCTCCTGCTGTTCAGTTTAGAGACCAGAGTAAACTTTCGTCTGTCCACCTGGACGTGCACCCGTAGTTCCTGTGAGGTGCTAGAGCGCCTCCTTGTGCCCGGCTTGTGATCAGGACTGTGTGTGTGTCAGTGCTGTAACGCCGATGTCTCTGTGTTCAGGAGCAGCGATGAGGTTCTGACGGCCGAAGACTGCGAGAGCGTCTATCACCTGGTTTACTCCGCCCACAGGCCCATCGCCGTGGCAGCGGGGGAGTTCCTCTATAAGAAGTGAGTCACCTGATACATATGATAATATCTATATTAGGACATTAGAACTTATTTGTAACGGTCCTTCAGCAGCTCAGCGCTCCTGCTGCTGTTACAGGTCTAACTATATTCATCAGAATTCATTTCTCACTGATAGATTAATGTTCCTGGAATGAACAACTCCACCCATCTTTTAAATTTCTCTGTAATGCTGAGATGAATGAGATCTTCTCTAAACTATCATAAACAGCGTCTCAGAATCAGACAGTGTATTTATAACATCTACTGTAAGAACTTTCTGTGAGGAGCTTCTAGAGGTGGACGTCTGGTTCCATTCACCTCCACTGTGAACAGATCTGTTTACATCTGAACTGGTTGCTTATACAGAAATTCTAAGGGAAAGTTCAGTGGACTTCCCCTTCACAGTGTGGTAGTGAGGGGCTGGTGTGTAGGTGCGCTGCAGACTGGTGCTCATTCTAGCTGTACTAGCAGCACTGACTCTCCTGCTGAGGCTCAGTGAGAGGTTTCTGTGTGGCTCAGCAGCTCCACCTTGTGGACTGTGTGAGAACTGCTCTGTGCTGACGGGCTCTGTGTGCAGGTTGTTCAGTCACCGGGGTCCGGAGGAGGATTCGTTACCCCGCCGAGGCCGACAGTGTCTGAACGCCAACCTCATCAAAACCACCGTCTTCTTCTTTCTGGAGAGCGAGGTGAGTCACCCGCCTCTGTCCAGCAGAGCTCCAGCCTGGACACAGTCAGTGCTTTAATGTGTACAAGACCTAACTGCTGGACTCACAGTGAGTCTCATAGTCTCTGTTACTTACAGTTACAGTGTCAGTGTGATGACTGTAGATGTGCAGTGTGTTGTGATATCAGTACTCTGGACTGTTACTTACAGTTACAGAGTCAGTGTGATGACTGTAGATCTTCAGTGGACTGTTATTTACAGTTACAGCGTCAGTGTGATGACTGTAGATGAGCAGTGGACTGTTATTTACAGTTACAGCGTCAGTGTGATGACTGTAGATGTGCAGTGGACTGTTATTTACAGTTATAAAGTCAGTGTGATGACTGTAGATCTTCAGTGGACTGTTATTTACAGTTACAGCATCAATGTGATGACTGTAGATGTGCAGTGTGTTGTGATATCAGTACTGTGGACTGTTATTTACAGTTATAGCATCAGTGTGATGACTGTAGATGTGCAGTGTGTTGTGATATCAGTACTGTGGACTGTTATTTACAGTTATAGCATCAGTGTGATGACTGTAGATGTGCTGTGTGTTGTGATATCAGTACTGTGGACTGTTATTTACAGTTAGTTGTCAGTGTGATGACTGTAGATGTGCTGTGGACTGTTGTTTACAAGTACAGCATCAGTGGGATGACTAGATGTGCAGTGTGTTGTGATATCAGTACTGTGGAGTGTTATTTACAGTTACAACGTCAGTGTGATGACTAGATGTGCAGTGTGTTGTGATATCAGTACTGTGGAGTGTTATTTACAGTTACAGAGTCAGTGTGATGACTAGATGTGCAGTGTGTTGTGATATCAGTACTGTGGACTGTTATTTACAGTTACAGCATCAATGTGATGACTGTAGATGTGCAGTGTGTTGTGATATCAGTACTGTGGACTGTTATTTACAGTTATAGCATCAGTGTGATGACTGTAGATGTGCAGTGTGTTGTGATATCAGTACTGTGGACTGTTATTTACAGTTATAGCATCAGTGTGATGACTGTAGATGTGCTGTGTGTTGTGATATCAGTACTGTGGACTGTTATTTACAGTTAGTTGTCAGTGTGATGACTGTAGATGTGCTGTGGACTGTTGTTTACAAGTACAGCATCAGTGGGATGACTAGATGTGCAGTGTGTTGTGATATCAGTACTGTGGAGTGTTATTTACAGTTACAACGTCAGTGTGATGACTAGATGTGCAGTGTGTTGTGATATCAGTACTGTGGAGTGTTATTTACAGTTACAGAGTCAGTGTGATGACTAGATGTGCAGTGTGTTGTGATATCAGTACTGTGGACTGTTATTTACAGTTACAGCGTCAGTGTGATGACTGTAGACGTGCAGTGTGTTGTGATATCAGTACTGTGGACTGTTATTTACAGTTACAGCGTCAGTGTAATGACTGTAGATGTGCAGTGTGTTGTGATATGATCATTACAGCGTCAGTGTGATGACTGTAGATGTGCAGTGTGTTGTGATATCAGTACTGTGGAGTGTCATTTACAGTTAGTGTCAGCGTGATGACTGTAGATGTGCAGTGTGTTGTGATATCAGTACTGTGGACTGTTATTTACAGTTACAGAGTCAGTGTGATGACTGTAGATGTGCAGTGTGTTGTGATATCAGTACTGTGGACTGTTATTTACAGTTATAGCGTCAGTGTGATGACTGTAGATGTGCAGTGTGTTGTGATATCAGTACTGTGGACTGTTATTTACAGTTATAGCGTCAGTGTGATGACTGTAGATGTGCAGTGTGTTGTGATATCAGTACTGTGGACTGTTATTTACAGTTACAGAGTCAGTGTGATGACTAGATCTTCAGTGTGTTGTGATATCAGTACTGTGGACTGTTATTTACAGTTACAGAGTCAGTGTGATGACTAGATGTGCAGTGTGTTGTGATATCAGTACTGTGGACTGTTATTTACAGTTACAGAGTCAGTGTGATGACTAGATCTTCAGTGTGTTGTGATATCAGTACTGTGGACTGTTATTTACAGTTACAGAGTCAGTGTGATGACTAGATGTGCAGTGTGTTGTGATATCAGTACTGTGGAGTGTTATTTACAGTTACAACGTCAGTGTGATGACTAGATGTGCAGTGTGTTGTGATATCAGTACTGTGGAGTGTTATTTACAGTTACAGAGTCAGTGTGATGACTAGATGTGCAGTGTGTTGTGATATCAGTACTGTGGACTGTTATTTACAGTTACAGGGTCAGTGTGATGACTGTAGACGTGCAGTGTGATGTGATATCAGTACTGTGGACTGTTATTTACAGTTACAGCGTCAGTGTTGTGACTGTAGATGTGCAGTGTGTTGTGATATGATCACTGCAGCGTCAGTGTGATGACTGTAAACCTGCAGTGTGTGTGTTGGTCTGTGTTTGCGTAGCTACATGAACACGGCGCGTACCTGGTGGACAGTATGTGGGAGTGTGCGTCCGACCTGCTGAAGGACTGGGAGAGCATGATCAGCCTCCTGCTGGACGAACCCTTCCCTGGAGAAGAAGGTGGGCTTCCCTGGGTCTCTGATATTAATCACACGTACAGAGGAGCTGTGGGAGAATTAGGAGTAAACACTTAATTACAGTGAGGTGTTTCCACCAGAGGCTCCAAACCTTGAACCTGTAATACACCTGTTCTCCTCTGAGCGGCGTGAGCGTCCTCTGAGCAGTGCTGTAGATCTGAATGTCTGTTTAACTGCTGTCGAACGTTAGAGGTCTAATATGATGCTGTTTTATTTTTATTAAATGTAAAACGTTTGAATTTCTAATTGTTTTAAGAAGTGGTTATTTTATTTACTGTGATTGTAAAGTTTAGATTTTTTCTTAGCGAGAGTTTCCAGATTTTGATGTGTAAACAGTCTTTTGTTCTTTGTCTGAATTTGAATTGAATGTAAGCGTAACGTCAGTTTGTCGTGTGTTTTGGTTTCAGCTCTGACGGACAGGCAGGAGACGGCTCTGATCGAGATCATGCTGTGTGCGGTCAGACAGGCCTGCGAGTGTCACCCGCCGATCGGCCGCGGGACGGGAAAGAGGGTGAGAGAGTCTTTCTGGTTCTCACTGGTCATTCACCCTATCGTTTACCCTGATGATGATGTGTTGTCTATATGGGCTTGTCTGTAGGCGAGAGCCTGGCGATGCAGTCCGTATCGTGATATATCGATATATATTTTCAGATCCTACTATTAAAACACTCCACTGTATAAACAGGTTTATCAATGTTTATAATAGCAATCAGTTACAACACTGCCATCTAGTGGTCAGAGGTTTAAACACAACACACACTGATTCACTGTCTGTCAGGATCTGTGTATTGATAGTGTTTTTGAGAATCGATACAGTATCACTAAACATAAAATCCTGATATTCGATATTTCGATACTTTCCCTTGTTGTTCTCTTCGTTTACTTCTATAAACTCTAGCATGCGCTCAGTCTCTTGGGGTTGTTTCGTGTTGATGTGTTTCAGGTCATGACGGCCAAAGAAAAAAAAACCCAGCTGGACGATCGTACGAAGATCACGGAAATCTTCGCTGTGGCGCTGCCGCTGTTACTGGCTAAAGTAAGAGTCGCTCAGTGAAGAAGAGGGGGTGAAATTTGGGGTGTTTATTTGTTGTTGTGTTTATTTTTGGCTGAGCGAGTGTTAAATACAGCGTTTCGTTTATATTCAGTCTTACTAGTAGAACATCTGAGTAGTGTGGAAGGTCTGACCATCGTTTTTCTATAAGTACAGGAGTCCAGTGTAGAGCTCTAAGCAACACCTCTCTCTCTCTCTCTCTCTCTCTCTCTCTCTCAGTACTCTATAGACGCTGAGAAGGTCACGAACCTGCTGCAGTTACCGCAGTACTTCGATCTGGAGATCTACACAACCGGCCGCCTGGAGAAGGTACGGTTTCAGATGTTCTGTCGTTCTCGGTGGAGGACCAGATGTAATAGTTCTGACTCTATTACTGCAGCTGCTCTGCTCAGTAACGCGCACTGTGCTCTCATGGCCTCCTCAGCACTTGGAGGCGCTGTTGCGTCAGATCCGCGAGGTGGTGGAGAAGCACACGGACACTGACGTGCTGGAGGCGTGCTCCATGACCTTCCACGCGCTCTGTAACGAGGAATTCACCATCTTCAACCGCGTGGACATCTCGCGCAGCCAGCTGCTGGACGAACAGGTGGACAAGTTCAACCGCCTGCTGGAGGACTTCCTGCAGGAGGTGAGCGGCCTCGGCGTCCCCGTGATCTCGGTGGTCCCGGTGATCTCTGTGGTGCCCATGTGTGTTTCTGAGCCTCCGTGTTTCTCTGTTAGGGGGAGGAACCTGATGAAGATGATGCCTATCAAGTCTTATCGACACTCAAGAGAATCACAGCCTTCCACAAGTAAGAGCACACACAGGGTGTCGTTCAGTGAATTCAGGGGGTCGTTCAGTGAATTCAGGGGGTCATTCAGTGAATTCAGGGGGTCATTCAGTGAATTTGGGGGGTCATTCAGAGCTTTTTATTACCACATAACAATACTGACCCTCGCTCTGACCGACTGAAGCCCCCAGATCATAACACTAAACATACAGAGTCAGTCTGGACTCCTCAGACCACCTTTCTCCATCGTCCAGTCTTTAAACTGGAGCTGATCAGTCTCACTAACGAGCGTCCACTCAGCTGTTTAGTCCCAGTACTGGGAGTTCTGGTCGTGTGGAGATGATCTTCTCTGTTGAACACAGTCGAGACTCTACTGTCCAGGTTACTGTGACCAGGAGTTTAAGTGTCTCTCAGTAAGAGACTTCTTCTCCAGTGAAGTTGAGGTTCTGCACTCCTGACTCCTTCTTATCATTGTTAGTGTGGTGCCCAGTTCTGAACCCAGTTCCAGTCACTCCAGCTTCTCCTTACTGGTTTTCTTTACTGGAGGCAGGACAGTAATCTGATCTTCTGAAACTCAGTGAGATGTTTCTCCTGACCGGGATACACGGGTTTTCCTACATGGTAGTTTAAGGAATGAGAAGATCCTCACTGTATCAGTTCGAGGTAACAGAACTGATACCAGCTGAAGCAGGAATCGTCCAATCAGAGACTCTTATTTATTATTATCAGCTGTTTCCCATTTGGATGTGATTAAACAGTATTCTCTCTCCCCCTCCTCTCTCTCTCTCTCTCTCTCTCTCCTCTCTCTCTCTCTCTCTCTCCTCTCTCTCTCTCTCTCTCTCTCCTCTCTCTCTCTCTCTCTCTCTCTCTCTCTCTCTCTCTCTCTCTCTCTCCTCTCTCTCTCTCTCTCTCTCTCTCTCCTCTCTCTCTCTCTCTCTCTCTCTCTCTCTGTATCTCTCTCTCTCTCTATGAAGCGCTCATGACCTCACCAAGTGGGATTTATTTACCAGCAACTGTAAACTCCTGAACACTGGACTGCAGAACGGAGACATGCCTGAACAGGTGCTGACCTCCGACCCCTCACCTGTCCTGCAGGGTGTTTGTTTGTTTGTACTGGTTTTATATTTGTTTGTTTGTTTGTACTGGTTTTATATTTGTTTGTTTGTTTGTACTGGTTTGTTTGTTTGTTTGTACTGGTTTGTTTGTTTGTTTGTACTGGTTTGATGTTTGTTTGTACTGGTTTGATGTTTGTTTGTTTGTTTGTTTGTACTGGTTTGATGTTTGTTTGTACTGGTTTGATGTTTGTTTGTTTGTTTGTTTGTTTGTTTGTTTGTTTGTACTGGTTTGATGTTTGTTTGTACTGGTTTGATGTTTGTTTGTTTGTTTGTTTGTACTGGTTTGTTTGTTTGTTTGTACTGGTTTGATGTTTGTTTGTTTGTTTGTTTGTTTGTTTGCAGATTGTGATCCACGCTCTGCAGTGCACTCACTACGTCATCCTGTGGAACCTGGCGAAAGTTTCCGAGGGCAGTTCCAAAAAGGTGACCTCACACTGATAGCACCTGCTCCTTCTCCAGGTTCTCCGGCCCACCTTAAAGTATTAACCCGCTGCAGCTCTTAAGGTGGACCGGAGGTTTTAAGTAAGGAGCTGGAGATGTAGGTGTGCAGTGGTGGGGCGTCGCAGCTGCCGCGCTAAACTGAAGGATCCCTGTAGCTGGAAGTTCTTTCAGCCTGAGGGTCTTCTCGTTTTCTTCATTAACAGACAGCAGCTCGTGGTTCTGCTGTGTTAGAACGTTTATTAGTTCTAGACAGTTAATTCCAGTAGAACTGAGTATCAAAAGTATGTCATTTAAGTATTTGGAGTGTTTATCTGCAGGGGTGTAACTGGAGTGTTGCTGAACCTCTGCTCTGTTGTTCAGGGTGACCTGGTGACTCTGAGGAAGCAGATGCGAGCGTTCTGTCTGATGTGTCAGAGATACCTGAGCAGCGTCAGTATAGCAGTTAAAGAGCAGGTACCTGTCTGTGTGTGTGTGTGTGTGTGTGTGTGTGTGTGTGTGTGTGTGTCTGTCTGTGTTTGTATTTATGTGTTCATGTGCGTCTCTCCTCCAGGCCTTCACGATCCTGTGTGATGCTCTGATGATCTTCAGTCATCAGATCGTATCTTCAGGTAGAGAAGCTCTGGAGCCGCTGATGTTCAGCCCTGACTCGTCACTGCAGAGTGATCTGCTCAACTTCATCCTCGACCACGTCTTCATCGACCAGGACGACGACGGCAGCACCGGTAAACAGGCCCGTTTCAGTTTTGCTCTTCTTTAGTTATTTAGTTTAGTTTAGTATTTAGTTTAGTTTAGTATTTAGTTTAGTTTAGTATTTAGTTTAGTTTAGTATTTAGTTTAGTTTAGTATTTAGTTTAGTTTAGTATTTAGTTTAGTATTTAGTTTAGTTTAGTGTTTAGTTTAGTATTTAGTTTAGTTTAGTATTTAGTTTAGTTTATATAATGTGTATATTTAAAAGTTTATGCTGTTATCCGCTGGTCTGTGATCAGTAGAAAGAGACGCAGTGAGTCTGTGTTTGTGTGTAGACGGGCAGCAGGACGATGAGGCCTGTAAGATCGAGGCGCTACACAAGCGCAGGAACCTGCTGGCAGCTTACTGCAAACTCATCATCTACAACGTGGTGGACATGAGCACAGGAGCAGATATCTTCAAACAGTACATGAGAGTGAGTTAAACGCCGCACTCCACGCGTCACAGCCCCGTACGAGAGTGAACAGCAGCTGATATTTTACACTCCAGGTCTCGGCAGTGCCTCTGCGTTCCTCTGTGCGGCGCTGTTGTTCAGTCACTACCGCTCTGCCTCTGTTTACAGTACTACAACGACTACGGAGACATCATAAAGGAGACCATGAGCAAGACCCGGCAGATCGACAAGATCCAGTGTGCCAAAACACTCATCCTCAGCCTACAGCAGGTAACAGGACTGACGTCCCTGATGTTACAGCAGGTGACAGGACTGACGTCCCTGATGTTACAGCAGGTGACAGGACTGGCGTCACTGATGTTACAGCAGGTGACAGGACTGGCGTCACTGATGTTACAGCAGTTGAGAGGACTGACGTCCCTGATGTGCAGGTGACAGGACTGGCGTCACTGATGTTACAGCAGGTGACAGGACTGACATCACTGATGTTACAGCAGGTGACAGGACTGGCGTCACTGATGTTACAGCAGGTGACAGGACTGGCGTCACTGATGTTACAGCAGGTGACAGGACTGACGTCCCTGATGTTACAGCAGGTAACAGGACTGACGTCACTGATGTTACAGGAGGTAACAGGACTGACGTCACTGATGTTACAGGAGGTAACAGGACTGACGTCCCTGATGTTACAGCAGGTAACAGGACTGACGTCACTGATGTTACAGCAGGTGACAGGACTGACGTCCCTGATGTTACAGCAGGTGACAGGACTGGCGTCACTGATGTTACAGCAGGTGACAGGACTGGCGTCACTGATGTTACAGCAGTTGAGAGGACTGACGTCCCTGATGTGCAGGTGACAGGACTGGCGTCACTGATGTTACAGCAGGTGACAGGACTGACATCACTGATGTTACAGCAGGTGACAGGACTGGCGTCACTGATGTTACAGCAGGTGACAGGACTGACGTCCCTGATGTTACAGCAGGTAACAGGACTGACGTCACTGATGTTACAGGAGGTAACAGGACTGACGTCACTGATGTTACAGGAGGTAACAGGACTGACGTCCCTGATGTTACAGCAGGTAACAGGACTGACGTCACTGATGTTACAGCAGGTGACAGGACTGACGTCACTGATGTTACAGCAGGTGACAGGACTGACGTCACTGATGTTACAGCAGGTGACAGGACTGACATCCCTGATGTTACAGCAGGTGACAGGACTGACGTCCCTGATGTTACAGCAGGTAACAGGACTGACGTCCCTGATGTTACAGCAGGTGACAGGACTGACGTCCCTGATCTTACAGCAGGTGACAGGACTGGCGTCACTGATGTTACAGCAGGTAACAGGACTGACGTCACTGATGTTACAGCAGGTGATGTGAGTAGCGTGACTGATGTTACAGTAGGTGACGTAAGTAGCGTGACTGATGTTACAGTAGGTGATGTGACTGATGTTACAGGAGGTGATGTGAGTAGCGTGACTGATGTTACAGTAGGTGACGTGAGTAGCGTGACTGATGTTACAGTAGGTGATGTGACTGATGTTACAGTAGGTGATGTGAGTAGCGTGACTGATGTTACAGCAGGTGATGTGAGTAGCGTGACTGATGTTACAGTAGGTGATGTGAGTAATGTGACTGATTTTACAGTAGGTGATGTGAGTAGCGTGACTGATGTTACAGTAGGTGACGTGAGTAGCGTGACTGATGTTACAGTAGGTGATGTGACTGATGTTACAGTAGGTGACGTGAGTAGCGTGACTGATGTTACAGTAGGTGATGTGAGTAGCGTGACTGATGTTACAGAAGGTGATGTGACTGATGTTACAGGAGGTGATGTGAGTAGCGTGACTGATGTTACAGAAGGTGATGTGACTGATGTTACAGGAGGTAACAGGACTGACGTCACTGATGTTACAGGAGGTAACAGGACTGACGTCCCTGATGTTACAGCAGGTAACAGGACTGACGTCACTGATGTTACAGCAGGTGACAGGACTGACGTCACTGATGTTACAGCAGGTGACAGGACTGACGTCACTGATGTTACAGCAGGTGACAGGACTAGCGTCACTGATGTTACAGCAGGTGACAGGACTGACATCCCTGATGTTACAGCAGGTGACAGGACTGACGTCCCTGATGTTACAGCAGGTGACAGGACTGACGTCCCTGATGTTACAGCAGGTAACAGGACTGACGTCCCTGATGTTACAGCAGGTAACAGGACTGGCGTCCCTGATGTTACAGCAGGTGACAGGACTGGCGTCACTGATGTTACAGCAGGTAACAGGACTGACGTCACTGATGTTACAGCAGGTGATGTGAGTAGCGTGACTGATGTTACAGTAGGTGACGTAAGTAGCGTGACTGATGTTACAGTAGGTGATGTGACTGATGTTACAGTAGGTGACGTGAGTAGCGTGACTGATGTTACAGTAGGTGATGTGACTGATGTTACAGTAGGTGATGTGAGTAGCGTGACTGATGTTACAGCAGGTGATGTGAGTAGCGTGACTGATGTTACAGCAGGTGATGTGAGTAATGTGACTGATGTTACAGTAGGTGATGTGAGTAGCGTGACTGATGTTACAGTAGGTGACGTGAGTAGCGTGACTGATGTTACAGTAGATGATGTGACTGATGTTACAGTAGGTGACGTGAGTAGCGTGACTGATGTTACAGTTGGTGATGTGAGTAGCGTGACTGATATTACAGAAGGTGATGTGACTGATGTTACAGGAGGTGATGTGAGTAGCGTGACTGATGTTACAGAAGGTGATGTGACTGATGTTACAGGAGGTGATGTGAGTAATGTGACTGATGTTACAGTAGGTGATGTGACTGATGTTACAGGAGGTGAGGTGGGTAGCGTGACTGATGTTACAGTAGGTGATGTGACTGATGTTACAGGAGGTGATGTGAGTAGCGTGACTGATGTTACAGTAAGTGATGTGAGTAATGTGACTGATGTTGCAGGAGGTGATGTGAGTAGCGTCACTGATGTTACAAGAGGTAATGTGAGTAGCGTGACTGATGTTGCAGGAGGTGACGTGAGTAGCGTGACTGATGTTACAGGAGGTGATGTGAGTAGCATGACTGATGTTACAGGAGGTGAGGTGACTGATGTTACAGGAGGTGAGGTGACTGATGTTACAGGAGGTGAGGTGACTGATGTTACAGGAGGTGACGTGAGTAGCGTGACTGATGTTACAGGAGGTGATGTGACTGATGTTACAGGAGGTGACGTGAGTAGCGTGACTGATGTTACAGGAGGTGAGGTGACTGATGTTACAGGAGGTGATGTGAGTAGCGTGACTGATGTTACAAGAGGTGAGGTGACTGATGTTACAGTAGGTGACGTGAGTAGCGTGACTGATGTTACAGGAGGTGAGGTGACTGATGTTACAGGAGGTGACGTGAGTAGCGTGACTGATGTTACAGGAGGTGAGGTGACTGATGTTACAGGAGGTGACGTGAGTAGCGTGACTGATGTTACAGGAGGTGAGGTGACTGATGTTACAGGAGGTGACGTGAGTAGCGTGACTGATGTTACAGGAGGTGACGTGAGTAGCGTGACTGATGTTACAGGAGGTGACGTGAGTAGCGTGACTGATGTTACAGGAGGTGAGGTGACTGATGTTACAGGAGGTGACGTGAGTAGCGTGACTGATGTTACAGTAGGTGATGTGAGTAGCGTGACTGATGTTACAGGAGGTGATGTGACTGATGATACAGGAGGTGATGTGAGTAGCGTGACTGATGTTACAGGAGGTGAGGTGACTGATGTTACAGGAGGTGATGTGAGTAGCGTGACTGATGTTACAGGAGGTGATGTGACTGATGATACAGGAGGTGATGTGAGTAGCGTGACTGATGTTACAGGAGGTGAGGTGACTGATGTTACAGGAGGTGATGTGAGTAGCGTGACTGATGTTACAGGAAGTGAGGTGACTGATGTTACAGGAGGTGACGTGAGTAGCGTGACTGATGTTACAGGAGGTGAGGTGACTGATGTTACAGGAGGTGACGTGAGTAGCGTGACTGATGTTACAGGAGGTGAGGTGACTGATGTTACAGGAGGTGAGGTGACTGATGTTACAGGAGGTGACGTGAGTAGCGTGACTGATGTTACAGGAGGTGATGTGACTGATGTTACAGGAGGTGACGTGAGTAGCGTGACTGATGTTACAGGAGGTGAGGTGACTGATGTTACAGGAGGTGATGTGAGTAGCGTGACTGATGTTACAAGAGGTGAGGTGACTGATGTTACAGTAGGTGACGTGAGTAGCGTGACTGATGTTACAGGAGGTGAGGTGACTGATGTTACAGGAGGTGACGTGAGTAGCGTGACTGATGTTACAGGAGGTGAGGTGACTGATGTTACAGGAGGTGACGTGAGTAGCGTGACTGATGTTACAGGAGGTGAGGTGACTGATGTTACAGGAGGTGACGTGAGTAGCGTGACTGATGTTACAGGAGGTGACGTGAGTAGCGTGACTGATGTTACAGGAGGTGACGTGAGTA
>CM038726.1:385000-412500 GCA_021613375.1 Megaleporinus macrocephalus
ACTGATGTAGTGCGTCGTGTGATGTAGTATATAGTGTGATGTAATAGACTGATGTAGTGCGTTGTGTGATGATGTAGTATGTAGTGTGATGTAATAGACTGTGATGTAGTGCGTCGTGTGATGATGTAGTATGTAGTGTGATGTAATAGACTGTGATGTAGTGCGTCGTGTGATGATGTAGTATGTAGTGTGATGTTATAGACTGTGTGATGTAGTATGTAGTGTGATGTAATAGACTGTGTGATGTAGTGCGTCGTGTGATGTAGTATGTAGTGTGATGTTATAGACTGTGTGATGTAGTGCGTCGTGTGATGATGTAGTGCGTCGTGTGATGATGTAGTATGTAGTGTGATATAGACGGTGTGATGATGTAGTGTGTCGTGTGATGATGTAGTATGTAGTGTGATGATGTAGTATGTAGTGTGATGTTATAGACTGTGTGATGATGTAGTGTGTCGTGTGATGATGTAGTGCGTCGTGTGATGTAGTATGTAGTGTGATGTAATAGACTGTGTGATGATGTAGTGCGTCGTGTGATGATGTAGTATGTAGTGTGATGTAATGGACTGTGTGATGATGTAGTGCGTCGTGTGATGTAGTATGTAGTGTTATGTGATAGACTGTGTGATGATGTAGTGCGTCGTGTGATGATGTAGTATGTAGTGTTATGTAATAGACTGTGTGATGATGTAGTGCGTCGTGTGATGATGTAGTATGTAGTGTGATGTAATAGACTGTGATGTAGTGCGTCGTGTGATGTAGTATGTAGTGCGATGTAATAGACTGTGATGTAATAGACTGTGTGATGATGTAGTATGTAGTGTGATGTAATAGACTGTGTGATGATGTAGTGCGTCGTGTGATGATGTAATAGACTGTGTGATGTAGTGTGTCGTGTGATGATGTAGTATGTAGTGTTATGTAATAGACTGTGTGATGATGATGTAGTTTATTCTCACTCCACTGTTTAAGGTCACTCCTGCAGAGTCACCCTGACTCTCATCCTTCACTGTATAATTAATCACCTGTCTCTGTTCACACTGGTCTCTCTCTCTCTCTCTCTCTCTCTCTCTCTCTCTCTCTCTCTCTCTCTCTCTCTCTCTCTCTGTGTGAGCGTGTGAGTTCAGGACGTTCTGATGATGTCATAGAAAAGAGCTGTTTTAATGGAAACTTGTGTTCTCCTCAGTCGGCGGAGCACGGGGCTGATGGAGGATGACGAGGAGCCCATTGTGGAGGACGTAATGATGTCATCAGAGCAGCGTCTGGAGGACCTGAACGAGGGCATGGACTTCGACACCATGGACATCGACCTGGTACAGCCAATCACAATACAGAACCCAGAACTACACTAACCAGTCAGAGCACAGTGTATTACAGTCTGTCAGAACCACCGTCGCCCCCTACGCTTCCTGTAGTGTATTACAGTCTGTCAGAACCACCGTCGCCCCCTACGCTTCCTGTAGTGTATTACAGTCTGTCAGAACCACCGTCGCCCCCTACGCTTCCTGTAGTGTATTACAGTCTGTCAGAACCACCGTCGCCCCCTACGCTTCCTGTAGTGTATTACAGTCTGTCAGAACCACCGTCGCCCCCTACGCTTCCTGTAGTGTATTACAGTCTGTCAGAACCACCGTCGCCCCCTACGCTTCCTGTAGTGTATTACAGTCTGTCAGAACCACCGTCGCCCCCTACGCTTCCTGTAGTGCATTACAGTCTGTCAGAACCACCGTCGCCCCCTACGCTTCCTGTAGTGTATTACAGTCTGTCAGAACCACCGTCGCCCCCTACGCTTCCTGTAGTGTATTACAGTCTGTCTGAACCACCGTCGCCCCCTACGCCTCCTGTAGTGTATTACAGTCTGTCAGAACCACCGTCGCCCCCTACGCTTCCTGTAGTGTATTACAGTCTGTCAGAACCACCGTCGCCCCCTACGCTTCCTGTAGTGTATTACAGTCTGTCAGAACCACCGTCGCCCCCCTACGCTTCCTGTAGTGTATTACAGTCTGTCAGAACCACCGTCGCCCCCTACGCTTCCTGTAGTGTATTACAGTCTGTCAGAACCACCGTCGCCCCCTACGCTTCCTGTAGTGTATTACAGTCTGTCAGAACCACCGTCGCCCCCTACGCTTCCTGTAGCGTATTACAGTCTGTCAGAACCACCGTCGCCCCCTACGCTTCCTGTAGCGTATTACAGTCTGTCAGAACCACCGTCGCCCCCTACGCTTCCTGTAGTGTATTACAGTCTGTCAGAACCACCGTCGCCCCCTACGCTTCCTGTAGTGTATTACAGTCTGTCAGAACCACCGTCGCCCCCTACGCTTCCTGTAGTGTATTACAGTCTGTCAGAACCACCGTCGCCCCCTACGCTTCCTGTAGTGTATTACAGTCTGTCAGAACCACCGTCGCCCCCTACGCTTCCTGTAGTGTATTACAGTCTGTGTGGTTGTTTCTCTACAGCCTCCGTCTAAGAACCGTCGAGAGAGAACTGAACTCAAACAGGATTACTTCGATCCCGCCTCCATCATGGACGACTCAGTAAGACTTCTATTTCTTTCCTTTCTTCATCCCTTCATCCCTCTCCATCTCCGCTCACATCTTTCTGTCCATTCCCCAGAGTCACACTCTGATCATCCATCCCTCCGTCAGTCCTTCCCTCCATCCACCCTTTCACTCCCTTATACTGTGTTCTCCTGTCTTTATATATCTCTCCATCATCCATCCATCCATATGTAGGTCTGTGTGTAAGAGCTGTGTTCCTCTGCAGTAACCGGGTTCTGTGTCTGTAGGTGCTGAACGTCTCGATGTTCTAGCCGGTTCTGGTCAGCGAGAGAGGACGGATGAGCGAGCGAGTGAGCGACCGAGAGAGAGAGAGAGAGAGAGAGAGAGGAGCAGATGGATGCTCTCCTCCTGCACACACACTTCCTGTTTGTCCGGCCGTGGAGCCCAGCTGCACTTCCTCCTTAAACTCCTCAGTCCCGGCGCTGCGCCCCCTGCGGGAGGGCCGCGTCCCCGCACGCAGACCGCCACAGAACTGTGTCCCCCCAGCCGGCGCTCCGGGCCGTCTCTGGCGGGCGTGCGGAGGCGGCGCTTCTCGGTTTTTGTAACTGATAGAGAGATTTTTGATTTGTAGTTTATTTTTAAAGACAATCAGCTGTAAATCAGAACTTTATAAACTGCAGACGAGTGTTCGAGTCCCCGCGTCTGGCCGAGGGTCCCGGGTGGGACGCGGGTCTAGAGGCGCGCAGTGTCTGTTTGGTTTCTGTCCTCGGTGAACCTTACGGAGCTTCCTTAACGTACCGAGTCCCTTCAGACACGCCGTGCTCCAGCCGAGAAAGCCCCGCCCCCTACCGGCAGCGCTCGCTGAGGATAGGGTGGTGCTGGGGGTCTGAATGAAGGAGCGGCTCTGCTGTACTCGGCGTTAAGGAGCTGTGTTAGTATAATATATAGTTATATATCTATGTATAGAATTCTATATTATAATATATAGTTTTATGTCTGTATGTATAGAATTCTATATTATAATATATAGTTATATATCTGTATGTATAGAATTCTATATTATAATATATAGTTATATATCTGTATGTATAGAATTCTATATTATAATATATAGTTTTGTCTGTATGTATAGAATTCTATATTATAATATATAGTTATATATCTGTATGTATAGAATTCTATATTATAATATATAGTTTTATGTCTGTATGTATAGAATTCTATATTATAATATATAGTTATATATCTATGTATAGAATTCTATATTATAATATATAGTTATATATCTATGTATAGAATTCTATATTATAATATATAGTTATATATCTGTATGTATAGAATTCTATATTATAATATATAGTTATATATCTGTATGTATAGAATTCTATATTATAATATATAGTTTTATGTCTGTATGTATAGAATTCTATATTATAATATATAGTTATATATCTGTATGTATAGAATTCTATATTATAATATATAGTTATATATCTATGTATAGAATTCTATATTATAATATATAGTTATATATCTGTATGTATAGAATTCTATATTATAATATATATCTATGTTTAGAATTCTATATTATAATATATAGTTTTATGTCTGTATGTATAGAATTCTATATTATAATATATAGTTATATATCTGTATGTATAGAATTCTATATTATAATATATAGTTATATATCTGTATGTATAGAATTCTATATTATAATATATATCTATGTATAGAATTCTATATTATAATATATAGTTATATATCTGTATGTATAGAATTCTATATTATAATATATAGTTTTGTCTGTATGTATAGAATTCTATATTATAATATATAGTTATATATCTATATGTATAGAATTCTATATTATAATATATAGTTATATATCTATATGTATAGAATTCTATATTATAATATATAGTTATATATCTATATGTATAGAATTCTATATTATAATATATAGTTATATATCTATATGTATAGAATTCTATATTATAATATATAGTTATATATCTATATGTATAGAATTCTATATTATAATATATAGTTATATATCTATATGTATAGAATTCTATATTATAATATATAGTTATATATCTGTATGTATAGAATTCTATATTATAATATATAGTTATATATCTGTATGTATAGAATTCTATATTATAATATATAGTTATATATCTGTATGTATAGAATTCTATATTATAATATATAGTTATATATCTATGTATAGAATTCTATATTATAATATATAGTTATATATCTGTATGTATAGAATTCTATATTATAATATATAGTTATATATCTGTATGTATAGAATTCTATATTATAATATATAGTTATATATCTGTATGTATAGAATTCTATATTATAATATATAGTTATATATCTATATGTATAGAATTCTATATTATAATATATAGTTATATATCTATATGTATAGAATTCTATATTATAATATATAGTTATATATCTATATGTATAGAATTCTATATTATAATATATGGTGTTTTTTATATATATATATATAGTCCGCCAGCCCGTAGCGTGTTCAGACCGACTGCAGACGGAACCGAACAGCCCTGTTCTCCCGTCTCTGTCCTCTCGTCCTGCGTCCTGTCCCCCTGTGTGTTTCTCTCTGCTTTTGTTTTAGGGGTGGGCCGGTGTTTGTTTGTTTGTTTGTTTGTTTTTTTTGGGGGGGGGTCTGAAATCCTATGTTAATGAGGGTGTGTTTTGATGGTGACGGGGTTAATCATGGTGGGGGTGCGGAGGGGGCGTGGCCTCCAGGATAGAAATGAGTATTTATGAAGTTTGGTTCACTTATTTTTGAATATTCGTCACAGTTTAATTCCCCCCCCCCCCCCCCCGTGTTGAACTGCTGAGCGTGCGTGTGTGAGAGTGAGAGAGAGTGTGTGAGAGTGAGAGAGAGTGTGTGAGAGTGAGAGAGAGTGTGTGAGAGTGAGCGAGAGTGTATAATATGGGTCTGTATATAAATCCAAGTGTTTTTTATTCTATTTACAGAAACAAATGTCCCCTGTTCCACTTCCTGTTTGTATTTATGTCAGAGACTAAAAGACCCTTTTGGAACAAAAATAAACCCCCCGCTGTGATTTCACCTCCCTCCGCCTCCACTCTGTGTCCACCGGGGGGCGCTCCGCTCCACTCACCTGCTGGACCACCAGCACAGCAGGCCGTACAGGGCTTGAAGGGCGACTCCAGAGAGTTTGTAAAATTTCTCCGGAGTGGATGTGTAAGCAGACTTGTTTACAGTGAAGCTCTTCATCTTTAGGGTTCCGTACAGAACCACAAACACGGTTCCTCAGCTTGATGTGCTGTGTCTGGTTCTGTTCTAGTGATGATGTTGAAGAACCCTCGTCTGAACTGAGAACCTCTCTTTCTAAATGTGTAGATACAGAACTCTTCAGTGTGTGTGTGTAGTGGAGATGTGTGTGTGTGTGTGTGTAGTGGAGATGTGTGTGTGTGTGTGTGTGTGTAGTGGAGGTGTGTGTGTGTGTAGTGGAGATGTGTGTGTGTGTGTGTGTAGTGGAGATGTGTGTGTGTGTGTGTGTAGTGAGGTGTGTGTGTGTGTGTGTGTAGTGAGGTGTGTGTGTGTGTAGTGAGGAGTGTGTGTGTGTAGTGAGGTGTGTGTGTGTGTGTATATGTCTGTGTGTGGGGTTGTGTGTGTGTGTGTGTGTGTGGTTGTGTGTGTGTGTGGGGTTGTGTATATATGTGTGTGTGTGGTTGTGTATATATGTGTGTATATATGTGTGTGTGTGTGTGTGTGTGGTTGTGTATATATGTGTGTATGTGTGTGTGGTTGTGTATATATGTGTGTATGTGTGTGTGTGGTTGTGCATATGTGTGTGTGTGGTTGTGTATATGTGTGTGTGTGTGTGTATGTGTGTGTGTGTGTGGTTGTGTGTATGTGTGTGTGTGTGGTTGTGTATGTGTGTGTGTGTGTGTGGTTGTGTATGTGTGTGTGTGGTTGTGTATGTGTGTGTGTGTGTGTGTGTGTGGTTGTGTGTGTGTGGTTATGTATATGTGTGTGTGTGGTTTTGTATATGTGTGTGTGTGTGTGGTTGTGTGTGTGTGTGTGGTTGTGTGTGTGTGTGTGTGTGTGTGTGGTTGTGTATGTGTGTGTGTGTCTGTGTGTGTGGTTGTGTATATGTGTGGTTGTGTGTGTGTGGTTGTGTATGTGTCTGTGTGTGTGGTTGTGTATGTGTCTGTGTGTGTGGTTGTGTGTGTGTGGTTGTGTGTGTGTGGTTGTGTATATGTGTGTGTGTGGTTGTGTATATGTGTGTGTGTGTGGTTGTGTATATGTGTGTGTGTGGTTGTGTATATGTGTGTGTGTGTGGTTGTGTATATGTGTGTGTGTGGTTGTGTATATGTGTGTGTGTGTGGTTGTGTATATGTGTGTGTGTGTGGTTGTGTATATGTGTGTGTGTGTGTGTGGTTGTGTATATGTGTGTGTGTGTGTGGTTGTGTATATGTGTGTGTGTGTGTGGTTGTGTATATGTGTGTGTGTGTGTGTGTGGTTGTGTATATGTGTGTGTGTGTGTGTGGTTGTGTGTGTGTGTGTGTGGTTGTGTATGTGTGTGTGTGTGGTTGTGTGTGTGTGTCTGTGTGTGTGGTTGTGTATATGTGTGTGTGTGTGTGTTGTGTATATGTGTGTGTGGTTGTGTATATGTGTGTGTGTGTATATAAGTTTGTGTGTGTGTATATATGTGTGTGTGTGTGTGTGTGTATATATGTGTGTGTGTGTGTGTGTGTGTATATATGTGTGTGTGTGTGGTTGTGTATGTGTGTGTGTGTATGTGTGTGTGTGTGTATATATACACACACTCACAACCACACACACAGATATGTGTGTGTGTGTGTGTGTGTGTGTGTGTGTGTGTGTACTGATATGAAATGTGAGGGAGAATTTCTCCGGCTCCTCGAGGAGGAGAGTGATGTCACTGCCTGTCGTTCTGCATCAGCACCGCCTCCAGACTCCGTCAGCTCTCACTAACTCACCCTCCAGCAGGAGACAGAGAGAGAGACAGACAGAGAGAGAGAGACAGACAGAGAGAGAGAGACAGACAGAGAGAGAGAGACAGACAGAGAGAGAGATACAGAGAGAGAGAGACAGAGAGAGATACAGAGAGAGAGACAGAGAGAGAGACAGACAGAGAGAGAGACAGAGAGAGAGACAGGACAGAGAGAGAGGGTTAGGGTTAGGAGGGTTAGGGTTAGGGGTTAGAGAGAGGGAGAGAGACAGAGGAAGGGAGGGGAGAGAGGGAGAGAAAGGGAGAGAGGGAGGGTGAGGGAGGGGGAGGGAGGGAGGGAGGGAGTGAGGGAGGGGGAGGGAGGGAGGGAGGGAGTGAGGGAGGGAGTGAGGGAGTGAGAGAGGGAGTGAGGGAGGGAGGGAGGGAGGGAGGGAGTGAGGGAGTGAGAGAGGGAGTGAGGGAGTGAGGGAGTAAGGGAGCGAGGGAGGGAGGGAGGGAGGGAGGGAGGGAGTGAGGGAGGGAGTGAGGGAGGGAGTGAGGGAGGGAGTGAGGGAGGGGAGTGAGGGAGGGAGTGAGGGAGTGAGGGAGGGAGTGAGGGAGAGAGGGAGGGAGAGAGGGGGAGATGAAGAAGAGGAGAACTACACAGCTAACAGCAGAGCAGGAGCAGTGGTCCACTCTCACCTCACTGCAGTGGAGGATACCGGCTGTGTCCCAATTCCACACACAGTCCACTCCCACTGTCCTCCTTACTGTTCTCTGAGTGGGTCTCTGTACCTCTACACCTCCAGACTGTAGTTCATCTCTGTTCTGTAACAGTCAGGACCCCCACAGGACCCCCACAGAGCAGCTACTGTTAGGGAGGTGGGTCATTCTCAGCACTGCAGTGGAGGAACATAGTTTCAGTTACAAGAGTAATTACATAAACATTACTACATACTACAAACATTACTACATACTACATACTACAAACATTACTACATACTACAAACATTACTACATACTACATACTACAAACATTACTACATACTACAAACATTACTACATACTACAAACATTACTACATACTACATACTACAAACATTACTACATACTACAAACATTACTACATACTACAAACTACAAACATTACTACATACTACAAACATTACTACATACTACATACTACAAACATTACTACATACTACAAACATTACTACATACTACAAACATTACTACATACTACATACTACAAACATTACTACATACTACAAACATTACTACATACTACATACTACAAACATTACTACATACTACAAACATTACTACAAACTACAAACATTACTACATACTACATACTACAAACATTGCTAAATACTACAAACATTACTACATACTACAAACATTACTACATACTACATACTACCAACATTACTACATACTTCATACTACATACTACAAACATTACTACATACTACAAACATTACTACATACTACAAACATTACTACATACATTACTACATACTACAAACATTACTACAAACTACATACTACCAACATTACTACATACTTCATACTACATACTACAAACATTACTACATACTACATACTACAAACATTACTACATACTACAAACATTACTAAATACTACATACTACAAACAGTACTACATACTACAAACATTACTACATACTACAAACATTACTACATACTACATACTACAAACATTACTACATACTACAAACATTACTTAATACTACATACTACAAACATTACTACATACTACAAACATTACTACAAACTACAAACATTACTACATACTACATACTACAAACATTGCTAAATACTACAAACATTACTACATTCTACAAACATTACTACAAACTACATACTACCAAAATTACTACATACTTCATACTACATACTACAAACATTACTACATACTACAAACATTACTACATACTACATACTACAAACATTACTACATACTACAAACATTACTACATACTACATACTACAAACATTACTACATACATTACTACATACTACAAACATTACTACAAACTACATACTACCAACATTACTACATACTTCATACTACATACTACAAACATTACTACATACTACAAACATTACTACATACTACATACTACAAACATTACTACATACTACAAACATTACTAAATACTACATACTACAAACAGTACTACATACTACAAACATTACTACATACTACAAACATTACTACATACTACATACTACAAACATTACTACATACTACAAACATTACTACATACTACAAACATTACTACATACTACATACTACAAACATTACTACATACTACATACTACAAACATTACTACAAACTACAAACATTACTACATACTACAAACATTGCTAAATACTACAAACATTACTACATTCTACAAACATTACTACATACTACATACTACAAACATTACTACATACTACAAACATTACTACATACTACATACTACAAACTACAAACATTACTACATACTACAAACATTACTACATACTACAAACATTACTACATACTACATACTACAAACATTACTACATACTACATACTACAAACATTACTACATACTACAAACATTACTACATACTACATACTACAAACATTACTAAATACTACAAACATTACTACAAACTACAAACATTACTACATACTACAAACATTACTACATACTACATACTACAAACATTACTACATACTACAAACATTACTACATACTACATACTACAAACATTACTACATACTACATACTACAAACATTACTACATACTACAAACATTACTACATACTACAAACATTACTACATACTACATACTACAAACATTACTACATACTACAAACATTACTACATACTACAAACATTACTACATACTACATACTACAAACATTACTACATACTACATACTACAAACATTACTACAAACTACAAACATTACTACATACTACATACTACAAACATTGCTAAATACTACAAACATTACTACATTCTACAAACATTACTACAAACTACATACTACAAACATTACTACATACTACAAACATTACTACATACTACATACTACAAACATTACTACGTACTACAAACATTACTACATACTACATACTACAAACATTACTACATACATTACTACATACTACAAACATTACTACAAACTACATACTACAAACATTACTACATACTTCATACTACATACTACAAACATTACTACATACTACAAACATTACTACATACTACATACTACAAACATTACTACATACTACAAACATTACTAAATACTACATACTACAAACAGTACTACATACTACAAACATTACTACATACTACAAACATTACTACATACTACATAATACAAACATTACTACATACTACAAACATTACTACATACTACATACTACAAACATTACTACATACTACAAACATTACTACATACTACATACTACAAACATTACTACATACTACAAACATTACTACAAACTACAAACATTACTACATACTACATACTACAAACATTACTACATACTACAAACATTACTACATACTACATACTACAAACATTACTACATTCTACAAACATTACTACAAACTACATGCTACCAACATTACTACATACTTCATACTACAAACATTACTACATACTACAAACATTACTACAAACTACAAACATTACTACATACTACATACTACAAACATTACTACATACTACAAACATTACTACATACTACATACTACAAACATTACTACATTCTACAAACATTACTACAAACTACATACTACAAACATTACTACATTCTACAAACATTACTACAAACTACATACTACCAACATTACTACATACTTCATACTACATACTACAAACATTACTACATACTACAAACATTACTACATACTACATACTACAAACATTACTACATACTACAAACATTACTACATACTACATACTACAAACATTACTACATACATTACTACATACTACAAACATTACTACAAACTACATACTACCAACATTACTACATACTTCATACTACATACTACAAACATTACTACATACTACAAACATTACTACATACTACATACTACAAACATTACTACATACTACAAACATTACTAAATACTACATACTACAAACAGTACTACATACTACAAACATTACTACATACTACAAACATTACTACATACTACATACTACAAACATTACTACATACTACAAACATTACTACATACTACATACTACAAACATTACTACATACTACAAACATTACTACAAACTACATACTACCAACATTACCACATACTTCATACTACATACTACAAACATTACTACATACTACAAACATTACTACATACTACATACTACAAACATTACTACATACTACAAACATTACTACATACTACATACTACAAACATTACTACATACTACAAACATTACTACAAACTACATACTACTAACATTACTACATACTTCATACTACATACTACAAATATTACTACATACTACAAACATTACTACATACTACATACTACAAACATTACTACATACTACAAACATTACTACATACTACATACTACAAACATTACTGCATACTACAAACATTACTACATACTACATACTACAAACATTACTGCATACTACAAACATTACTACATACTACAAACATTACTACATACTACATACTACAAACATTACTACATACTACAAACATTACTACAAACATTACTACATACTACAAACATTACTAAATACTACAAACATTACTACATACTTCATACTAAAAACATTACATACTACTAACATTACTACATACTACAAACATTGCTACATACTACATACTAAAAACATTACTACATACTTCATACTACATATTACAAACATTACTACATACTTCATACTAAAACATTACTACATACTACAAACATTACTACATACTTCATACTAAAAACATTTCTACTTCGTACTACATACTACAAACATTACTACATACTACAAACATTACTACATACTACATACTACAAACATTACCACATACTACAAACATTACTACATGCTACAAAAATTATTACATACTACAAACATTACTGCATACTACAAACTACATACTACTAACATTACTACATACTACATACTACAAACATTACTACATACTACAAACATTACTACACACTACAAACATTGCTACATACTTCATACTAAAAACATTACTACATACTTCATACTACATACTACAAACATTACTACATACTTCATACTAAAAACATTACTACATACTACAAACATTACTACATACTTCATACCAAAAACATTACTACATACTTCATACTACATACTACAAACATTACAACATACTACAAACATTACTGCATACTTCATACTACAAACATTACTACATACTGCATACTACATACTACTAACATTACTACATACTACAAACATTACTACATACTACATACTACAAACATTACTACATACTACAAACTACAAACATTACTACATACTACAAACATTACTGCATACTACAAACATTACTACATACTACAAAAATTATTACATACTACAAACATTACTACATACTACAGACTACATACTACTAACATTACTACATACTACAAACATTACTACATACTACAAACATTACTACATACTACAAACATTACTACGTACTACATACATTACTACGTACTACAAACATTACTACATACTACAAACATTACTGCATACTACAAACATTACTACATACTACAAACATTACTACGTACTACAAACATTACTACGTACTACAAACATTACTACATACTACAAACATTACTGCATACTACAAACATTACTACATACTACAAACATTACTACATACTACACACATTACTACATACTACAAACTACATACTACTAACATTACTACATACTACAAACTACATACTACTAACATTACTACATACTACAAACATTACTACATACTACAAACATTACAACATACTACAAACTACATACTACTAACATTACCACATAGTACAAACTACATACTACTAACATTACTACATACTACAAACTACAAACATTACTACATACTACAAACATTACTACATACTACAAACATTACTACATACTACAAACTACATACTACTAACATTACTACATACTACATACATTACTACAAACTACAAACATTACTACAAACTACAAACATTACTACATACTACAAACTACAAACATTACTACATACTACAAACATTACTACATACTACAAACTACATACTACTAACATTACTACATACTACATACATTACTACAAACTACAAACATTACTACATACTACAAACATTACTACATACTACAAACATTACTACATACTTCATACTAAAAACATTTCTACTTTGTACTACATACTACAAACATTACTACATACTACAAACATTACTACATACTACAAACATTACTACATACTACAAAAATTATTACATACTACAAACATTACTACATACTACAAACTACATACTACTAACATTACTACATACTACATACTACAAACATTACTACATACTACATACTACAAACATTACTACACACTAAAAACATTACTACATACTTCATACTACATACTACAAACATTACTACATACTTCATACTAAAAACATTACTACATACTACAAACATTACTACATACTTCATACCAAAAACATTACTACATACTTCATACTACATACTGCAAACATTACAACATACTACAAACGTTACTACATACTTCATACTACAAACATTACTACATACTTCATACTACATACTACTAACATTACTACATACTACAAACATTACTACATACTACATACTACAAACATTACTACATACTACAAACTACAAACATTACTACATACTACAAACTACAAACATTACTACATACTACATACTACAAACATTACTACATACTACATACTACAAACATTACTACATACTACAAACTACAAACATTACTACATACTACAAACATTACTGCATACTACAAACATTACTACATACTACAAAAATTATTACATACTACAAACATTACTACATACTACAGACTACATACTACAAACATTACTACATACTACAAACATTACTACATACTACAAACATTACTTCATACTACAAACATTACTACGTACTACAAACATTACTACATACTACAAACATTACTGCATACTACAAACATTACTACATACTACAAACATTACTACATACTACACACATTACTACATACTACAAACTACATACTACAAACATTACTACATACTACAAACATTACTACATACTACACACATTACTACATACTACAAACTACATACTACAAACATTACTACAAACATTACAACATACTACATACTACTAACATTACCACATAGTACAAACTACATACTACTAACATTACTACATACTACAAACTACAAACATTACTACATACTACAAACATTACTACATTCTACAAACATTACTACATACTACAAACATTACTACATACTACATACTACAAACATTACTACATACTACAAACTACATACCACTAACATTACTACATACTACATACATTACTACAAACTACAAACATTACTACATACTTCAAACATTACTACATACTACAAACATTACTACATACTACATACTACATACATTACTACATACTACAAACATTACTACATACTACAAACATTTCTACATACTACAAACATTACTACATACTACATACTACAAAAATTACTACATACTACAAACATTACTACATAATACAAACATTACTACATACTACAAACTACATACTACAAACATTACTACATACTACAAACATTGCTACACACTACATACTACAAACATTACTACACACTACATACTACAAACATTACTACATACTACAAACATTACTACATACTTTATACTACATACTACAAACATTACTACATACTACAAAAATTATTACATACTATATACTACAAACATTACTACATACTACAAAAATTATTACATACTACAAACATTACTACATACTACATACTACAAACATTACTACATACTACAAACATCACTACAAACTACATACTACTAACATTACTACATACTTCATACTACATACTACAAACATTACTACATACTACAAACATTACTACATACTACAAACATTATTACACACAAGCTACAAACATTACTACATACTTCATACTACAATCATTACTACATACTTCATACTACATACTACAAACATTACTACATACTACATACTACAAACATTACTACATACTACAAAAAATATTACATACTACATACTACAAACATTACTACATACTACAAAAATTATTACATACTACAAACATTACTACATACTACAAGCTACAAACATTACTACATACTTCATACTACAAACACTACTACATACTACATACTACAAACATTACTACATACTACATACTACAAACATTACTACATACTACATGCTACAAACATTACTACATGCTACAAACATTACTGCATGCTACAAACATTACTACATACTACAAACATTACTACATACTTCATACTTCATACTACAAACATTACTTCATACTACATACTACAAATATTACTTCATACTACAAATATTACTTCATACTACAAACATTACTTCATACTACATGCTACAAACATTACTGCATACTACAAACATTACTACATACTACATACTACAAACATTACTACATACTACAAACATTACTGTATACTACAAACATTACTACATACTTCATACTACATACTACAAACATTACTACATACTACAAACATTACTACATACTACATACTACAAACATTACTGCATACTACAAACATTACTACATACTACATACTACAAACATTACTACATACTACATACTACAAACATTACTACATTCTACAAACATTACTGCATACTACAAACATTACTACATACTTCATACTACATACTACAAACATTACTGCATACTACAAACATTACTGCATACTACAAACATTACTACATACTACAAACATTACTACATACTACATACTACTAACATTACTACATACTACAAACATTACTACATACTACTAACATTACTACATACTACATACATTACTACAAACTACAAACATTACTACAAACTACAAACATTACTACATACTACATACTACAAACATTACTACATACTACAAACTACATACCACTAACATTACTACATACTACATACATTACTACAAACTACAAACATTACTACATACTTCAAACATTACTACATACTACAAACATTACTACATACTACATACTACATACATTACTACATACTACAAACATTACTACATACTACATACTACAAACATTTCTACATACTACAAACATTACTACATACTACAAAAATTACTACATACTACAAACATTACTACATACTACAAACTACATACTACAAACATTACTACATACTACAAACATTGCTACACACTACATACTACAAACATTGCTACACACTACATACTACAAACATTACTACATACTACATACTACAAACATTACTACATACTTCATACTACATACTACAAACATTACTACATACTACAAAAATTATTACATACTATATACTACAAACATTACTACATACTACAAAAATTATTACATACTACAAACATTACTACATACTACATACTACAAACATTACTACATACTACAAACATCACTACAAACTACATACTACTAACATTACTACATACTTCATACTACATACTACAAACATTACTACATACTACAAACATTACTACATACTACAAACATTATTACACACAAGCTACAAACATTACTACATACTTCATACTACAATCATTACTACATACTTCATACTACATACTACAAACATTACTACATACTACATACTACAAACATTACTACATACTACAAAAAATATTACATACTACATACTACAAACATTACTACATACTACAAAAATTATTACATACTACAAACATTACTACATACTACAAGCTACAAACATTACTACATACTTCATACTACAAACACTACTACATACTACATACTACAAACATTACTACATACTACATACTACAAACATTACTACATACTACATGCTACAAACATTACTACATACTACATGCTACAAACATTACTGCATGCTACAAACATTACTACATACTACAAACATTACTACATACTTCATACTTCATACTACAAACATTACTTCATACTACATACTACAAACATTACTTCATACTACAAACATTACTACATACTACAAACATTACTACATACTACATGCTACAAACATTACTGCATACTACAAACATTACTACATACTACATACTACAAACATTACTACATACTACAAACATTACTGTATACTACAAACATTACTACATACTTCATACTACATACTACAAACATTACTACATACTACAAACATTACTACATACTACATACTACAAACATTACTGCATACTACAAACATTACTACATACTACATACTACAAACATTACTACATTCTACAAACATTACTGCATACTACAAACATTACTACATACTTCATACTACATACTACAAACATTACTACATACTACAAACATTACTACATACTACAAACATTACTGCATACTACAAACATTACTGCATACTACATACTACTAACATTACTACATACTACAAACATTACTACATACTACAAACATTACTACATACTACATACCACAAACATTACTACATACTACAAACATTACTACATACTTTATACTACATACTACAAACATTACTACATACTACAAACATTACTACATACTTCATACTACATACTACAAACATTACTTCATACTACATACTACATACTACAAACATTACTACATACTACAAACATTACTACATACTACAAACACTACATACTACAAACATTACTACAAACATTACTACATACTACATTACTACATATTTCATACTGCAAACATTTCTACATACTACAAACATTACTACATACTACAAACATTACTACATACTACAAACTACAAACATTACTACATACTTCATACTACATACTACAAACATTACTACATACTTCATACTACAAACATTACTACATACTTCATACTACATACTACAAACATTACTACATACTTCATACTACATACTACAAACATTACTACATACTACAAACATTACTACATACTACAAACTACATACTACAAACATTACTACATACTACAAACTACAAACATTACTACATACTTCATACTACATACTACAAACATTACTACATACTTCAGCTCGAGTAGTACTTAATTACAGATCTTCATTTAGCAGTGACATCACTTCCTAGATCTAGATTACTGTATGTACGTCAGTCAGGACCACCGACACAACACACCACTAATATGCACCAACAATACACACCAACACACCACTAATACACACCAACACACTACTAATACACACCAACACACCACTAATACACACCACTAATATACACCAACAATACACACCAACACACCACTAATACACACCAACACATCACTAATATACACCAACAATACACACCAACACACCACTATTACACACCACCACCAGTGTTACTGCCTGTGGGGGTCCTGATCATTAAAGAACAGAGTAATAAAGTATACAGAGAATCAGATGAACTACAGTCTGTAAGAGTAGAACTAGAAAATCTATACTTCATACAATATATAATCTTCATATATATACTTCATATAATCTGTATATAGTCTATATATACCTCATATAATCTCAATATAATCTATATATACTTCATATACTCTATATACTTCATATAATCTCAATATAATCTATATATACTTCATATAATATATAATCTACACATACTCTACAGTCTGAATATAATCTATATATACTTCTATATAAACTACATAATCTATATATACTTCTATATAAACTATATAATCTACATATACTACTGTATGAACTATAAAATGTATGCTTCATACAATCTGTATAAAATCTATATATACTTCATACAATCAGTATATAAACTATATATACTTTGTATAATATATAATTTATATATATTTCAAACAATCTATATATAATCTATATATACTTTATGCAATCAATGTATAATTCAAGATTCAAGAGTTTTATTGTCATGTGTCTACAGCAGAACAGACAGTTACACTGTACAATGAAATTCTTACTTTGCTGCTCCTCCATTCACCAATAGATAAAGATAACAAATAAAAGAAATAAAAATAATATATATACAAAATATACAAAGTATAACAATATAAGTTGAAGAATAAAAGTATTTTTATAGTTGAAGAATAAAAAATAAGTTATGTATATATATAACCTATATATACTTCATACTATATATATATATATATATATATATATATATATATATATATATATATATACTTCATACAATCAGAATATAATCTATATACTTCATACAATCTGTATATAGTCTATATATACTTCATACAATCAGAACATAATCTATATATACTTTATAAAATCTGGATATACTCTATATATACTCCATACAATCTGTATATGGTCTATATATACTTCATACAATCTGAATATAGTCTATATATATTTCATACAATCTGTATATAATCTATATATACTGCATACAATCTGTATATAGTCTATATATACTTTATACAATCAGAATATAATCTATATACACTTCATACAATCTGAACATAATCTATATATATTTCATACAATCTGTATATAGTCTATATATACTTTATACAATCAGAATATAATCTATATACACTTCATACAATCTGAATATAATCTATATATATTTCATACAATCTGTATATAGTCTATATATACTTTATACAATCTGAATATAATCTATATATACTGCATACAATCTGTATATAGTCTACATATACTTTATACAATCAGAATATAATTTATATACACTTCATACAATCTGAATATAATCTATATATATTTCATACAATCTGAATATAATCTATATATACTGCATACAATCTGTATATAGTCTATATATACTTTATACAATCAGAATATAATCTATATACATTTCATACAATCTGAATATAATCTATATATATTTCATACAATCTGTATATAGTCTATATATACTTTATACAATCAGAATATAATCTATATACACTTCATACAATCTGAATATAATCTATATATATTTCATACAATCTGAATATAATCTATATATACTGCATACAATCTGTATATAGTCTATATATACTTTATGCAATCAGAATATAATCTATATACACTTCATACCCTCTGAACATAATCTATATTTATTTTATACATGTATATATTCTATGTATGCTTCTAAAGTAATCTATACATTTTACACAATATGCACATAGTCTATCTATACTTTATTCAATCTAAATATAATCTATATTTTCTACAATATTTACATAGTCTATTTATACTAAATACAATCTAAATATAATCTATATATACTTCATACAATCTGAAAATAATCTATATATAATCTATTTATTTCATACAATATGTACATAGTCTATATATACTTAATGCAATCTGAAAATAATCTTTATATACTTCATACAGTCTGTATATAATCTATATATACTTTATACAATCTGAATATAATCTATATATACTTAATACAGTCTGTATATAATCTGTATATTCTTCATACAATATGTACGTAATCTGTATATACTTCTATATGAACTATATAATCTATATATACTTCTATATAAACTATAAATAGTATGCTTCACACATACTATTTATAAAATCTTTATATACTTCATACAGTCAATATATAAGCTAAATATTCTTTGTATGATATATAATCTATATATATTTCAAACAATCTGTATATAAACTATACATACTTCTATACAAACTATATATACAATCTGTATATAATCTATATGTACTTCATACAGTCTATACATAAACTCTGTACATCGGTATATAATGTATAAAATCTGGATATAATCTATATATAATTTATACAATCAAAATATAATCTATTTATAAATTATACAATCTGAATATAATCCATATATATACTTCATACAATCTGTATATAATCTATAAATACTTTTTCAAATCTGAATATAATCCATATATACTTCATACAATCTATATATAATCTATATATACTTTATACAATCAAAATTGAATCTATACATAATTCATACACTCTTCATTTATTCTATTCTTCATACAATCTTTATATAATGTATGCTTCATACAATTTGTATAATATATATACATATGTATACAATCTGAATATAATCTATATATACTTCATACCATTTGGATATAATCTATATATACTTCATACAATCTAAATATAATCTTTATATACTTCATACAATCTAAATATAATCTATATATACATATCTGAATCTGAATATTATCTTTATATACTTCATACAACCTGAATAAGATCTATATATACTTCATACAATCTGAATATAATCTATATATACTTTATACAATCTGGATATTTTCTATATATACTTCATACAATAGGAATATAATCTATATATACTTCATACAATCTGGATATAATCTATATATTTTACACAATATGTACATAGTCTATTTATACTTCATTCAATCTAAATATCTATATTTTCTACAATATGTACATAGTCTATTTATGCTAAATACAATCTAAATATAATCTATATATCCTTTATACAATCTGTGTATAAGCTATATACACTGTATACAATCTAAATATATTATATATATACTTCATAAAATCTGAATTTAATCTATATATACTTTATACAATCTGAATATAATCTATATATATTGTATACTATCTGAATATAATGTATGTATACTTCATACAATATGTATAAAATCTTTATATACTTCATACAATCTATAATCTATATATACTTATTACAATCTGAATATAATCTATAAATACTTCATACAGTCTGTATATAATCTTTATATTCTTCATACAATATGTATGTACTCTATATATACTTCTATATAAACTATATAATCTATATATACTTCTATATAAACTGTATAATCTATTTATACTTCTATGTAAACTATAAATAGTATGCTTCACACAATCTGTATAAAATCTATATATACTTCATACAATCAGTATATAAGCTATATATTCTTTGTATAATATATAGTCTATATATATTTTAAACAATCTGTATATAAACTATACATACTTCTATATAAACTATATATACAATCTGTATACAATCTATACGTACTTCATACAGTATATAAACTCTGTATATCGGTATATAATGCATACAATCTGGATATAATCTATATATACTTTATACAGTCAAAATATAATCTATTTATAAATTATACAGTCTGAACATAATCCATATATACTTCATACAATCTGAATATAATCTATATATACTGCATACAATCTGTATATAGTCTATATATACTTTATACAATCAGAATATAATCTATATACATTTCATACAATCTGAATATAATCTATATATATATATAGATTATAATATATATAATATACATATATATATATAATATATAGATTATATATACATATATATATACTACAAACAATCTCTATATCATCTATATATACTTTATACAATCTGTGTATAAGCTATATTTACTGTATACAATCTGAATATAATCTATATATACTTTATACAGTCTGAATATAATCTATATGTACTTTATACAATCTGTATATAATCTATATGTACTTCATACAGTCTGAATAAGATCTATATATACTTCATACAATCTGAATATAATCTATACATTATACAATCTGGATATTTTCTATATATACTTCATACAATAGGAATATAATCTATATATACTTCATACAATCTGGATATAATCTATATATACTTCATATAATCTATGTAATCTATATACTTCGTACAATCTACATAAAATCTATATGTACTTCATACAGTCTGTATATTATCTATATATACTTTATACAATCTGAATATAATCTATACATACTTTATACAATCTGGATATAATCTATATATACTTACAATATGAACATAATCTATATATATACTTCATACAATCTGGATATAATCTATATATACTTACAATATGAACATAATCTATATATACTTCATACAATCTGGATATAATCTATATATACTTCATATAATCTGTATGTAATCTATATATACTTCGCATAATCTATATATACTTAATACAATATGTAAATTATCTATACATATTTTATACAATCTGAATATAATATATAAATACTTTATACAATCTTGATATAATCTGCATATACACTTCATACAATCTGTATACAATCTATATATACTTTATACAATCTTCATATGACCTATATCTTCTTCATACAATCTTTATATAATCTATATGTTCTTCACACAACCTTTATATAATATATGCTTCATATAATCTGTATAAAATCTATAAATACTTCATATAATCTCTATATACTTTATACAATATGTATATAATCTATATATACTTTATACAATCTATATATAATCTATGTATACTTTATACAATCTGTATAAAACCTATATATACTACATACACTTTGCATAAAATCTATATATACACTTCATAAAATATATTTTACAGTATGTATATAATCTATATATACATTTTACAATCTGTATATAATCTATATATACTTAATACAATCTATAAAAAACTATTCATACTTCATACAATCAGAACTTCATCTATATATACTTCATACAACCTGAATATAATCTATAAATACTTTATACGATCTGTAAATAAGCTATACACATTTTATACAATCTAAATATAATCTATATATATTTTGTATAGTCTACTTAATCAATATCTCTATTTACTTATTATAATCTATATATACTTCATACAATCTATATATAATCTATATGTACTTCAAACAATCTGTATATAATTTATATATACTATGTATAAACCATAAATAATCTATACATAATCTATATACACTCTTTATATACTGTATACAATCTATATAATCTGTATACAAAGATTAGCTCCTCCTCCAATCACTGCATCCTGGTGTTGGGTCTGTTCAGGTGTCACATGTTACCGGACCCTGCTGTATCTTCACTGACCGTGGTGGGCTTCTGTATCTTCACTGACCGTGGTGGGCTGCTGTTTATTGATGTATTGATTGGTGCATTGATTGGTGTATTGATTGATGTATTGATTGATGTATTGATTGGGATACTCTGTTTGGGGTAGGTTGGTATTAAAATGCTGCTGTTTATAAAAGAGAGTTTATTAATTTTACTGTTTTTTTTATTGGTGTATTGATTGATGTATTGATTGGTGTATTGATTGATGTATTGATTGAGATACTCGGTTTGGGGTAGGTTGGTATTAAAATGCTGCTGTTTGTAAAAGAGAGTTTATTAATTTTACTGGTTTGTTTATTGATGTATTGATTGGTGCATTGATTGATGTATTGATTGGTGTATTGATTGATGTATTGATTGGTGTATTGATTGGTGTATTGATTGGGATACTCGGTTTGGGGTAGGTTGGTATTAAAATGCTGCTATTTGTAAAAGAGAGTTTATTAATTTTACTGGTTTGTTTATTGATGTATTTATTGATATATTGGTTGATGTATTAATTAATGTATTGATTGACTGATGTATTGACTTTTGTGTTGTTTTCGAGCTCAGCTTCCTGTCCGGGAGCGGAAGTGCTCGGCGCCATGGCGACACTTCCGCCCCGCCGTGTTTGAAGCGTTGTTTGTTTGGGAGAGTGAGATTTAAATAAATATTAAATATTAGAGTGGAGTAGATACACTAGAGAGGAGTAAAGAGGAGGAGAGGAGGAGTAGAGAGGAGGAGATGGAGGAGAAGCTCAGCGCACCGCGAGATTTTATACGAGTCGCAGGTCAGTTAGCAGTTAGCAACGAGGCTAAACGAACTTTCCCTTTCACCTTAATAAACACACTCTCTCTCTCTTTCTTCTCTCTATCTCTCTCTTTCTTTCTCTCTTTCTTCTCTCTATCTCTCTCTCTCTCTCTCTTTCTTTCTCTCTTTCTTCTCTCTCTCTTTTTCTCTCTTTCTCTCTTTCTTCTCTCTCTCTCTCTCTCTCTCTCTCTCTCTTCTCTCTCTCTCTCTCTCTTTCTTCTCTCTATCTCTCTCTCTTCTCTCTCTCTCTCTCTCCTCTCTCTCTCTCTATCTCTCTCTCTCTTTCTTCTCTCTCTCTCTCTCTCTATCTATCCATCTCTCTCTCCCTCTTTCTTTCTTCTCTCTAACTCTCTCTATCTATCTATCTCTCTTTCTTCTCTCTATCTCTCTCTCTCTATCTATATATATATATATATATCTATCTCTCTCTCCCTCTCTCTCTCTTTTTCTTTCTTTCTTCTCTCTCTCTCTGTATCTCTCTCCCCCTCTCTTTCTCTCTCTCTTTCTTTCTTCTCTCTCTCTTTCTCTCTCTTTCTTTTTTCTCTCTCTTTCTTCTCTCTCTCTCTGTATCTCTCTCTCTCTCTGTATCTCTTCTCTCTCTCTCTCTCTGTATCTCTCTGTATCTCTCTATCTGTCTCTCTCTGTATCTCTCTCTCTCTCTCTCTATCTGTCTATCTATCTCTCTCGCTCTCTGTCTCTCTCTGTCTCTCTATCTCTCTCGCTCTCTCTCTCTCTCTCTGTCTCTCTCTATCTCTCTCTATCTCTCTCTCTCTCTCAGATATGACTCGTCCGTCCTCTCCGGCTCTCCTGGCTCCTTCTCATTTCACTGTACCCTCTGCTCCGGCTCCTGCTGTCCCCCGGCCCCTCCAGCCCCTCCCTCCTGCCCCCCGGCCCCTCCAGCCCCTCCCTCCTGCCCCAGCGTCCTCTGCAGCCGGAGCGGGTCGGACCCTGGCGCCGGACATGTGGGTCGTCATCACTCAGACTCAGCAGGAGCTGCTGGAGCTCCGCAGAGAAAACCAGAGACTGCAGCAGCTCAGAGACCCTCGCTGGCCGGACCCTCAGAGAGAGGAGCTGAGAGGGGAGGTGGACCGACTGAAGGAGGAGCTCAGCAGGTAGGCTTTGAGCTCCACCTGTACGAGGGGTTGGGTTGCTCACAGGGCTCTCCAGATGTTCTACCACACACAGTCCAGTCACATTATCATATCCTACTCTGGGCGGAGGGGAGTGATCTGGTCTGGGGACTCTCTGGACTCATGTGGAAGACCACGTCCACCATACATGCTGATGGTCTTCTCTGGGGTGGATGGGATCTTCCACATTGGTTGTGTCCCACATTGGTTGGAAGAGCTGACCAAGACTGGACCCTGGACCTCTAACTCCCCAGACTTAAACCCAACTGAACGTCTGTGGGACCACCTGGATGGTGGTGTTGTCTCTATGGATCCTCCCTCTAGTTGAGATAGTGAGATAGTCAGTCTGTTTGTTTGTTTGTTTGTTTGTTGCAGCTTGTGTGCTGAGCGGGCGGAGCTCCAGGCTGAACTGGTTCGCTGTAAAGAAGAACTGAACCACAACAGAGACAAGGTGCAAATACTTACACACCAGAACTGAAAACCAGTTCAACTAGAGAGGGTGTTTACAGTGGTGGTAATGATGGTGTTTACAGTGGTGGTAATGATGGTGTTTACAGTGGTGGTGATGGTGTTTACAGTGGTGGTAATGATGGTGTTTACAGTGGTGGTAATGATGTTTACAGTGGTGGTGTTTACAGTGGTGGTGATGGTGTTTACAGTGGTTTTGATGTTTACAGTGGTGGTGTTTACAGTGGTTTGATGTTTACAGTGGTGGTGTTTACAGTGGTGGTGATGATGTTTACAGTGGTGGTGATTACAGTCGTGGTGATGATGTTTACAGTGGTGGTGATTACAGTGGTGGTGATGGTGTTTACAGTGGTGGTGATGGTGTTTACAGTGGTGGTGATGTTTACAGTGGTGATGGTGGTGTTTACAGTGGTGGTGATGGTGTTTACAGAGGTGGTGATGTTTACAGTGGTGGTGGTGGTGTTTACAGTGGTGGTGATGGTGTTTACAG
>CM038726.1:417500-422500 GCA_021613375.1 Megaleporinus macrocephalus
GTAATTATGTGATTGTGTAATGGTGTGTTTGTGTAATGTTGTGTTTGTGTGATTGTGTGTTTGTGTGATTGTGTAATGGTGTGATTGTGTAATGGTGTGATGGTACGTTTGAATAATGGTGTGATTGTGTAATGGTGTGATGGTACGTTTGAGTAATGGTGTGATTGTGTGATGGTGTGCTTGTGTAACGGTGTGCTTGTGTAACGGTGTGTTTGTGTAACTGTGTAATGGTCTGTTTGTGTAACTGTGTAACGGTGTGTTTGTGTTTCGGTGTGTCTGTGTATCGGTGTGTTTGTGTAACGGTATGTTTGTGTAACGGTGTGTTTGTGTAACGGTGTAGTGGTGTGTTTGTGTAACGGTGTAACAGTGTGTTTGTGTAATGGTGTGTTTGTGTAACAGTGTGTTTGTGTAAAGGTGTGTTTGTGTAAATATGTGATTGTGTAATGGTGTGTTTGTGTAATGGTGTTTTTGTGTAACGGTATGTTTGTGTATTGGTGTGTTTGCGAAACGGTGTAACGGTGTGTTTGTGTAACGGTGTGCTTGTGTAACAGTGTGTTTGTGTAACAGTGTGCTTGTGTAACAGTGTGTTTGTGTAACGGTGTAGAGGTGTATTTGTGTAACGGTGTGTTTGTGTAACAGTGTGTTTGTGTAACAGTGGAACGGTGTGTTTGTGTAACGGTGTGTTTGTGTAACTGTGTAACGGTCTGTTTGTGTAACTGTGTAACGGTCTGTTTGTGTAACTGTGTAACGGTGTGTTTGTGTTTCGGTGTGTCTGTGTAACGGTGTGTTTGTGTAACGGTGTAACAGTGTGTTTGTGTAACGGTGTGTTTGTGTAACGGTGTGTTTGTGTAAAGGTGTGTTTGTGTAAATATGTGATTGTTTGTGTAATGGTGTGTTTGTGTAACGGTGTTTTTGTGTAACGGTATGTTTGTGTATTGGTGTGTTTGCGAAACGGTGTAACGGTGTGTTTGTGTAACGGTGAGATTGTGTAATGGTGTGTTTGTGAAACGGTGTAACGGTGTGTTTGTGTAACGGTGTGCTTGTGTAACAGTGTGTTTGTGTAACAGTGTAGAGGTGTGTTTGTGTAACGGTGTGTTTGTGTAACAGTGTAACGGTGTGTTTGTGTAACGATGTGTTTGTGTAACGGTGTAACGGTATGTTTGTGTAACGGTGTGTTTGTGTAACGGTGTAGAGGTGTGTTTGTGTAACAGTGTGTTTGTGTAATGGTGTTTTGTGTTTGTGTAACGGTGTGTTTGTGTAACGGTGTAGAGGTGTGTTTGTGTAACTGTAACAGTGTGTTTGTGTAACGGTGTGTTTGTGTAAATATGTGATTGTTTGTGTAATGGTGTGTTTGTGTAAATATGTGATTGTGTAATAGTGTGTTTGTGTAATGGTGTGTTTGTGTGATGTGATTGTGTAACGGTGTGTTGGTGTAACAGTGTGTGTGTGTAATTATGTGATTGTGTAATGTTGTGATTGTGTAATGTTGTTTTTGTGTAATGTTGTGTTTGTGTGATGGTGTGTTTGTGTGATTGTGTAATGGTGTGATGGTATGTTTGAGTAATGGTGTGGTTGTGTAATGGTGTGATTGTGTGATGTGTGATTGTGTAATGGTGTGTTTGTGTGATTGTAATGGTGTGTTTGTAATGGTGTGTTTGTGTGATGGTGTGATTGTGTAATTGTAATGGTGTGTTTGTGTGATGGTGTGATTGTGTAATTGTAATGGTGTGATTGTGTGTTTGTGTGATTGTGCAATGGTGTGATTGTGTAATTGTAATGGTGTGATTGTATGATGGTGTGATTGTGTAATTGTAATGGTGTGATTGTGTAATTGTAATGGTGTGATGGTGTGATTGTGTGATGGTATGATTGTGTAATGGTGTGATTGTGTAATTGCAATGGTCTGATTGTGTGATGGTGTGATTGATTTTGTGTTTGTGTGATGGTGTTATTGTGTAATGGTGTGATGGTGTAATGGTGTGTTTGTGTCATTGTAATGGTGTGACTGTGTGATAGTAAAGGTGTGTTTGTGTGATTGTGTGTTTGTGTAGTTTTTGTCGTGTTTTTGTGTGATTGATTGTGTGTTTGTGTAATGGTGTGATTGTAATGGTGTGTTTGTGTGATTGTAATGGTGTGATTGTGTGTTTGTGTAATGGTGTGTTTGTGTAATGGTGTGATTGTGTAATGGTGTGATTGTGTGTTTGTGTAATGGCGTGATTGTGTAATGATGTGTTTGTGTAACGGTGTGTTTGTGTAAATATATGATTGTTTGTGTAATGGTGTGTTTGTGTAACGGTATGTTTGTGTAATGGTGTGTTTGCGAAACGGTGTAACAGTGTGTTTGTGTAATAGTGTGTTTGTGTAAATATGTGATTGTTTGTGTAATGGTGTGTTTGTGTAATGGTGTGTTTATGTAAATATGTGATTGAGTAACAGTGTGTTTGTGTAATGGTGTAATGGTGTGTTTGTGTGATGTGATTTTGTAACGGTGTGTTGCTGTAACAGTGTGTGTGTGTGTAATTATGTGATTGTGTAATGTTGTGTTTGTCTAATGTTGTGTTTGTGTGATGGTGTGTTTGTGTGATTGTGTAATGGTGTGATGGTATGTTTGAGTAATGGTGTGTTTGTGTGATTGTAATGGTGTGTTTGTAATGGTGTGATTGTGTGTTTGTGTGATGGTGTTATTGTGTAATGGTGTGATTGTGTAATTGTAATGGTGTGATTGTGTGATGGTGTGATTGTGTGTTTGTGTGATTGTGTAATGGTGTGATTGTGTAATTGTAATGGTGTGATTGTATGATGGTGTGATTGTGTAATTGTAATGGTGTGATTGTGTAATTGTAATGGTGTGATTGTGTGATGGTATGGTTGTGTAATGGTGTGATTGTGTAAATGTAATGGTCTGATTGTGTGATGGTGTGATTGATTGTGTGTTTGTGTGATGGTGTTATTGTGTAATGGTGTGATGGTGTAATGGTGTGATTGTATTATTGTAATCGTGTGTTTGTGTCATTGTAATGGTGTGATTGTGTGTTTGTGTGATTGTGTGTTTGTGTAATGGTGTGATGGTGTTATTGTGTAATGGTGTGATTGTGTGATAGTAATGGTGTGTTTGTGTGATTTTGTGTTTGTGTAATGGTGTGTTTGTGTAGTTTTAATAGTGTGTTTGTGTGATTGATTGTGTGTTTGTGTAATGGTGTGTTTGTGTAATGGTGTGATTGTGTGATTGTAATGGTGTGATTGTCTGTTTTGTGTTTGTGTAGTAGTGTGATTGTGTGTTTGTGTAATGGTGTGATTGTGTAATGTGTAATGATTGTATAATGGTGTGATTGTGTGTTTATGTAATGGTGTGATTGTGTGTTTATGTAATGGTGTGATTGCTTGTTTGTGTAATGTGTGATTGTGTGTTTGTGTAATGGTGTAATGGTGTGATTGTGTATTGGTGTGATTGTGTATTGGTGAGATTGTGTGATAGTGATGGTGTGTTTGTGTAATGGTGTGATTGTGTAGTGGTGCGATTGATTGTGTGTTTGTGTAATGGTGTGTTTGTGTAATGGTGTGATTGTGTAATTGTAATGGTGTGATTGTGTAATGGTGTGATGTTGTGATTGTGTAATCGTGTGATTGTGTAGTGGTGGGATTGATTGTGTGTTTGTGTAATGGTGTAATTGTAATGGTGTGTTTGTGTGATTGATTGTGTGTTTGTGTAATGGTGTGTTTGTGTAATGGTGTGATTGTGTGATTGTAATGGTGTGATTGTCTGTTTTGTGTTTGTGTAGTGGTGTGATTGTGTGTTTGTGTAATGGTGTGATTGTGTAATGGTGTAATGGTGTGATTGTGTAATGGCGTGATTGTAATGGTGTTTTTGTGTGATTGTGTGTTTGTGTAATAGTGTGATTGTGTAATGGCGTGATTGTGTAATGGTGTGATTGTGTAATGGTGTGATTGTGTAATGGTGTGATTGTGTAATGGTGTGATTGTGTGTTTGTGTGATTATAATGGTGTGTTTGTGTGATTGATTGTGTGTTGGTGTAATGGTGTGATTGTGTAATGGTGTGATTGTGTGATTGTGTAATGGTGTGATTGTGCGTTGGTGTAATGATGTGATTGTGTAATGGTGTGATTGTGTAATGGTGTGATTGTGTGATTGTGTAATGGTGTGATTGTGTAATGGTGTGATTGTGTGATTGTGTAATGGTGTGATGGTGTAATGGTGTGATTGTGTAATGGTGTGATTGTGGGATTGTGTAATGGTGTGATTGTGTAATGGTGTGATTGTGTAATGGTGTGATTGTGTAATGGTGTAATGGTGTGATTGTGTAATGGTGTAATGGTGTGATTGTGTAATGGTGTGTTTGTGTGTAGTGCTCAGGGAGGTGTGATAGCCGAGCAGACGCTCACTCTGCAGAAGCTGCGCAGCTACATCGGAGCTCACTCCGGGGAGGAGGAGCAGCACACACTCGTACAGGTACTCCCGTTCTCCTCTCAGCTCCGTTACTCCGGTTACAGCTCCTGTGTCTTTAAGCCCCGCCTCCTGATCAGCCCACCGTGCTCTGGTTGGTCAGCTCACACTCTGTTCTGACCTGGCGGGCAGTAAGGACGGTGTTACGAGATGATGTCACTGGGTAACAGAGAAGAGGGCTGGAGTTCTACATAAACAACACACTCCACACTCCAGCACACACACTACACACAGTTCACACACCGCAATAACAACAACCCAGGAGTGAGAACTGAAATTCCACACTCCAGCACACTAACCACACACAGTTCACACACCACAATAACAACAACCCGGGAGTGAGAACTGAAACTACACACTCCAGCACACTAACCACGCACAGTTCACACACCATAATAACAACAACCCGGGAGTGAGAACTGAAACTACACACTCCAGCACACTAACCACACACAGTTCACACACCACAATAACAACAACCCGGGAGTGAGAACTGAAACTACACACTCCAGCACACTAACCACACACAGTTCACACA
>CM038726.1:427500-437500 GCA_021613375.1 Megaleporinus macrocephalus
CACAGAGAAATCACAGCTACGCAACACGATACTACACACAACTACACACAGAGAAATCACAGCTACACGACACGGTACTACACACAACTACACACGGAGAAATCACAGCTACACGACACGGTACTACACACAACTACACACAGAGAAATCACAGCTGCACAACACGATACTACACACAACTACACACAGAGAAATCACAGCTACGCGACACGGTACTACACACAACTACACACAGAGAAATCACAGCTACGCAACACGGTACTACACACAACTACACACAGAGAAATCACAGCTACGCGACACGGTACTACACACCACTACACACAGAGAAATTACAGCTTATGTGTGTGTTGGTGTTGTGAGTATGTGTGTGTTGTGAGTCTGTGTGTGTTTGTGTTGTGAGTCTCTGTGTGTGTTGTGAGTGTGTGTGTTGGTGGTTTGAGTTTCTGTGTGTGTTGCTGTTGTGAGTGTGTGTGTTGTTAATGTTGTGAGTCTGTGTGTGTGTTGAGTGTGTGTGTTGGTGTTGTGAGTCTGTGTGTGTTGGTGTTGAGTGTGTGTGTTGTTAATGTTGTGAGTCTGTGTGTGTTGGTTGTGTGAGTCTGTGTGTTGGTGTTGTGAGTCTGTGTGTTGGTGTTGTGAGTCTGTGTGTGTTGGTTTTGTGAGTGTATGTGTTAATGCTGTGAGTCTGTGTGTGTTGGTGGTTTGAGTGTGTGTGTTGGTGGTGTGAGTGTGTGTGTGTGTTGGTGTTGTGAGTCTGTGTGTAGTTGTGTAGTTACTGATCTGGTTCTCCGTGTGTGTTGGTGTTGTGAGTCTGTGTGTGTTGTGAGTCTGTGTGTGGTGGTGTTGTGAGTCTGTGTGTGTTGGTGTTGTGAGTGTGTGTGTGTTGCTGTTGTGAGTCTGTGTGTAGTTTTATAGTTACTGATCTGGTTCTCTGTGTGTGTTGGTGTTGTGAGTGTTTGTGTGTTGGTGTTGTGAGTCTGTGTGTGTTGTAAGTGTGTGTTGGTGGTGTGAGTGTGTGTGTTGGTGTTGTGAGTGTGTGTGTGTTGGTGTTGTGATTTTGTGTGTGTTGTAAGTGTGTGTTGGTGGTGTGAGTCTGTGTGTGTGGTGTGGGTCTGTGTGTGTTGTTAATGTTGTGTAGTTGTGTAGTTACTGGTCAGGTTCTCTGTGTGTGTTGGTGGTGTGAGTGTGTATGTTGGTGTTGTGAGTGTGTGTGTTGGTGTTGTGAGTTTGTGTGTGTTGTGAGTGTGTGTTGGTGGTGTGAGTCTGTGTGTGTGTTGTGAGTCTGTGTGTGTTGTTAATGTGTAGTTGTGTAGTTACTGATCTGGTTCTCTGTGTGTGTTGGTGTTGTGAGTTTGTGTGTGTTGTTAATGTTGTGTAGTTACTGATCTGGTTGTCTGTGTGTGTTGCTGGTGTGAGTGTGTGTGTTGGTGTTGTGAGTGTGTGTGTGTGTTGGTGTTGTGAGTTTGTGTGTGTTGTAAGTGTGTGTTGGTGGTGTGAGTCTGTGTGTGTGTGTTGTGAGTCTGTGTGTGTTGTTAATGTTGTGTAGTTGTGTAGTTACTGATCTGGTTCTCTGTGTGTGTTGGTGTTGTGAGTGTGTGTGTGTGTGTGTGTTGTGAGTCTGTGTTTGTTGAGAGTCTGTGTGTGTTGGTGTTGTGAGTGTGTGTGTGTGTGTGTTGTGAGTCTGTGTTTGTTGAGAGTCTGTGTGTGTTGAGAGTCTGTGTGTGTTAATGTTGTGTAGTTGTGTAGTTACTGATCTGGTTCTCTGTGTGTGTTGGTGTTGTGAGTGTGTGTGTGTTGGTCTTGTGAGTTTGTGTGTGTTGTAAGTGTGTGTTGGTGGTGTGAGTCTCTGTGTGTGTGTTGTGAGTCTGTGTGTGTTGTTAATGTGTAGTTGTGTAGTTACTGATCTGGTTCTCTGTGTGTGTTGGTGTTGTGAGTTTGTGTGTGTTGTAAGTGTGTGTTGGTGGTGTGAATCAGTGTGTGTGTTGTGAGTCTGTGTGTGTTGTTAATGTTGTGTAGTTGTGTAGTTACTGATCTGGTTCTCTGTGTGTGTTGTTAATGTTGTGTAGTTGTGTAGTTACTGATCTGGTTCTCTGTGTGTGTTGTTAATGTTGTGTAGTTGTGTAGTTACTGATCTGGTTCTCGGTGTGTGTTGGTGTTGTGAGTGTGTGTGTTGGTGTTGTGAGTCTGTGTGTGTTGTAAGTGTGTGTTGGTGGTGTGAGTCTCTGTGTGTGTTGGTGGTGTGAGTGTGTGTGTTGGTGGTGTGAGTGTGTGTGTGTGGTGTGAGTGTGTGTGTGTTGTTAATGTTGTGTAGTTACTGATCTGGTTCTCTGTGTGTGTTGGTGGTGTGAGTGTGTGTGTTGGTGGTGTGAGTGTGTGTGTTGGTGTTGTGAGTGTGTGTGTGTTGGTGTTGTGAGTTTGTGTGTGTTGTAAGTGTGTGTGTGTGTTGTGAGTCTGTGTGTGTGTTGTGAGTCTGTGTGTGTTGTTAATGTTGTGTAGTTGTGTAGTTACTGATCTGGTTCTCGGTGTGTGTTGGTGGTGTGAGTTTGTGTGTGTTGTGTGTGTTGGTGGTGTGAGTCTGTGTGTGTGTTGTGAGTCAGTGTGTGTTGTTAATGTTGTGTAGTTGTGTAGTTACTGGTCTGGTTCTCTGTGTGTGTTGGTGGTGTGAGTGTGTGTGTTGGTGTTGTGAGTGTGTGTGTGTTGTTAATGTTGTGTAGTTGTGTAGTTACTGATCTGGTTCTCGGTGTGGGTTGGTGTTGTGAGTGTGTGTGTTGGTGGTGTGAGTTTGTGTGTGTTGTAAGTGTGTGTTGGTGGTGTGAGTCTGTGTGTGTTGTGAGTCTGTGTGTGTTGTTAATGTTGTGTAGTTGTGTAGTTACTGATCTGGTTCTCTGTGTGTGTTGGTGTTGTGAGTTTGTGTGTGTTGTAAGTGTGTGTTGGTGGTGTGAGTCTCTGTGTGTGTGTTGTGAGTCTGTGTGTGTTGTTAATGTTGTGTAGTTACTGATCTGGTTCTCTGTGTGTTGGTGGTGTGAGTGTGTGTGTTGTGAGTCTGTGTTTGTTGAGAGTCTGTGTGTGTTGTGAGTGTGTGTGTGTTGTTAATGTTGTGTAGTTGTGTAGTTACTGATCTGGTTCTCGGTGTGTGTTGGTGGTGTGAGTGTGTGTGTTGGTGGTGTGAGTGTGTGTGTTGGTGGTGTGAGTGTGTGTGTTGGTGTTGTGAGTCTGTGTTTGTTGAGAGTCTGTGTGTGTTGAGAGTCTGTGTGTGTTGTTAATGTTGTGTAGTTACTGATCTGGTTCTCCGTGTGTGTTGGTGGTGTGAGTGTGTGTGTTGGTGGTGTGAGTGTGTGTGTGTTGTTAATGTTGTGTAGTTGTGTAGTTACTGATCTGGTTCTCGGTGTGTGTTGGTGTTGTGAGTGTGTGTGTTGGTGTTGTGAGTTTGTGTGTGTTGTAAGTGTGTGTTGGTGGTGTGAGTCTGTGTGTGTGTTGTGAGTCTGTGTGTGTTGTTAATGTTGTGTAGTTGTGTAGTTACTGATCTGGTTCTCTGTGTGTGTTGGTGGTGTGAGTGTGTGTGTTGGTGGTGTGAGTGTGTGTGTTGGTGTTGTGAGTGTGTGTGTGTGTTGTGAGTCTGTGTTTGTTGTGAGTCTGTGTTTGTTGAGAGTCTGTGTGTGTTGTTAATGTTGTGTAGTTGTGTAGTTACTGATCTGGTTCTCTGTGTGTGTTGGTGGTGTGAGTGTGTGTGTTGGTGGTGTGAGTTTGTGTGTGTTGGTGGTGTGAGTCTGTGTGTGTTGTGAGTCTGTGTGTGTTGTTAATGTTGTGTAGTTACTGATCTGGTTCTCCGTGTGTGTTGGTGGTGTGAGTGTGTGTGTTGGTGGTGTGAGTTTGTGTGTGTTGGTGGTGTGAGTCTGTGTGTGTTGTGAGTCTGTGTGTGTTGTTAATGTTGTGTAGTTGTGTAGTTACTGATCTGGTTCTCCGTGTGTAGGTATCTGATCTCCAGCAGGAGGTTCAGAGGCTCCAGTCCCAGATCAGCGTTCTTCAACACAACCTTCAGGATAAAGCAGCCCAGCTGGAGCTCCAGCACCTACACACTCAGGTACAGAGCACCAGGGGTCCGGGGGTCATTCATTCATTTATTCAGTCATTCCTTCATCCATTCAGTCATTCATTAATTTAGTCATTCATTTATTCAGTCATTCCTTCATCCATTCAGTCATTCATTAATTTAGTCCTTCATTTATTCAGTCATTCCTTCATCCATTCAGTCATTCATTAATTTAGTCATTCATTTATTCAGTCATTCAGTCAGTCAGTCGCTCATTCATTCATTTAGTCATTCATTTATTCAGTCAGTCAGTCGTTCATTCAGTCATTCATTAATTTAGTCATTCATTTATTGTCATTCATTTATTGTCATTCAGTCAGTCAGTCGCTCATTCATTCATTTAGTCATTCATTTATTCAGTCATTCAGTCAGTCAGTCGCTCATTCATTCATTTAGTCATTCATTTAGTCAGTCATTCAGTCAGTCAGTCGCTCATTCATTCATTTAGTCATTCATTTAGTCAGTCATTCATTTAGGCAGTTACTCAGGCCGTCAGTCCGTCAGTCATTCATCCAGTCAGTCAGTCCGTCATTCAGTCATTCATCCAGTCATTTAGTCAGTCAGTCCATCATTCAGTCATTCAGTCCGTTATTCAGTCATTCAGTCAGTCCGTCTTCAGTTATTCAGTCAGTCATTCATTCAGTCATTCAGTCAGCCAGTCAGTCATTCAGTCCGTTATTCAGTCATTCAGTCAGTCCGTCTTCAGTTATTCAGTCAGTCATTCATTCAGTCATTCAGTCGTTCATTCATTTATTAATTAATTCATTTATTCATTAATTTAGTCATTCAGTCAGTCATTCATTCAGTCAGTAGTTACCTGTGTGTAATTACCTGCTGTAGTTGTGTGTAGTTATCTGTGTGTAGTTATCTGCTGTAGTTGTCTGTGTGTAGTTGTCTGTGTGTAGTTGTCTGTGTGTAGTTGTCTGTGTGTAGTTATCTGCTGTAGTTATCTGTGTGTAGTTATCTGTGTGTAGTTATTTGTGTGTAGTTACTTGCTGTAGTTGCCTGTGTGTAGTTATCTCTGTGTGGTTACCTGCTGTAGTTATCTGTGTGTAGTTATTTGTGTGTAGTTACTTGCTATAGTTGTCTGTGTGTAGTTACCTGTGTGTAGTTATTTGTGTGTAGTTACTTGCTGTAGTTGTCTGTGTGTAGTTACCTGTGTGTAGTTATTTGTGTGTAGTTACTTGCTGTAGTTGTCTGTGTCTAGTTATCTGTGTGTAGTTGCCTGCTGTAGTTATCTGTGTGTAGTTATTTGTGTGTAGTTACTTGCTGTAGTTGTCTGTGTGTAGTTATCTGTGTGTAGTTACCTGCTGTAGTTATCTGTGTGTTGTTATTTGTGTGTAGTTACTTGCTGTAGTTGTCTGTATGTAGTTACCTGTGTGTAGTTATCTGTGTGTAGTTACCTGTGTGTAGTTATCTATGTGTAGTTATCTGTGTGTAGTTACCTGCTGTAGTTATTTGTGTGTAGTTATCTGCTGTAGTTATCTGCTGTAGTTATCTGTGTGTAGTTATCTGTGTGTAGTTCCCTTTGTGTAGTTATCTGCTGTAGTTATCTGTGTGTAGTTACCTGTGTGTAGTTATCTGTGAGTACTTACCTGCTGTAATTATCTGTGTAGTTACCTTTGTGTAGTTATCGGTGTAGTTACCTGCTGTAGTTATATGTGTGTAGTTACCTGCTGCAGTTATCTGTGTGTAGTTACCTTTGTGTAGTTATCTGTGTGTAGTTATGTGTGTAGTTACCTGCTGCAGTTATCTGTGTGTAGTTACCTTTGTGTAGTTATGTGTGTAGTTATGTGTGTAGTTACCTGCTGTAGTTATCTGTGTGTAGTTACCTGCTGTAGTTACCTGTGTGTAGTTACCTGTGTGTAGTTACCTGTGTGTAGTTACCTGCTGTAGTTATCTATGTGTAGTTATCTGTGTGTAGTTATGTGTAGTTACCTGCTGTAGTTATCTGTGTGTAGTTATGTGTGTAGTTACCTGCTGTAGTTACCTGTGTGTAGTTATCTGTGTGTAGTTATGTGTGTAGTTACCTGCTGTAGTTACCTGTGTGTAGTTATCTGTGAGTAGTTACCTGTGAGTACTTACCTGCTGTAGTTATCTGTGTGTAGTTATCTGTGTGTAGTTACCTGCTGTAGTTATCTGTGTGTTGTTACCTGCTGTAGTTATCTGTGTGTAGTTATCTGTGTGTAGTTACCTGTGTGTAGTTACCTGTGTGTAGTTATCTGTGAGTACTTACCTGCTGTAGTTATCTGTGTGTAGTTACCTTCTGTAGTTATCTGTGTGTAGTTACCTGTGTGTAGTTATCTGTGTGTAGTTACCTGCTGTAGTTATCTGTGTGTAGTTATCTGTGTGTAGTTGCCTGTGTGTAGTTATCTGTGTGTAGTTACCTGCTGTAGTTATCTGTGTGTAGTTACCTGCTGTAGTTATCTGTGTGTAGTTGCCTGTGTGTAGTTATCTGTGTGTAGTTACCTGCTGTAGTTATCTGTGTGTAGTTACCTACTGTAGTTATCTGTGTGTAGTTATCTGTGTGTAGTTATCTGTATGTGAAAGTGTAGTGACTCTGTGTGCAGGAGCTGCAGGAGAGGTTGTGTAGCGCTGTGGAGGAGAACCGCACACTGAGAGAACAGAAGGAGAACCACGAGACATCCATCAGAGACATCACTTATACTGCACACAGGTAACACACACACACACACACTTACACAGGTAACACACACTTACACAGGTAACACACACACACTTACACAAGTAACACACAAACACACTCACAGGTAACATACACACACACACACACACACACACACACACAGGTACCACACACACACTTACACAGGTAACACACAAACACATACACTCACAGGTAACACACAGACACTCACACACAGGTAACACACAGACACTCACACAGGTAACACACACACATTCACACACAGGTAACACACACACACACACACTCACACAGGTTACACACACACTCACACAGGTAACACACAGACACTCACACAGGTAACACACAAACACACACAGGTAACACACACACTCACCCAGAACACACACACACACACACAGGTAACACACACACTCACACAGGTAACACACACACACTCACACACAGACACTCACACAGGTAACACACAAACACATACACAGGTAACACACACACACACACTCACACAGGTAACACACACAAACACACACAGGTAACACACACACTCACACATGTAATACACAAACACACACAGGTAACACACACACTCACACAGGTAACACACACTCACACAGGTAACACACACACACTCTCACAAAGGTAACACACATACTCACACACAGGTAACACACACACACAGGTAACACACACACACTCACACAGGTAACACACACACACTCACACACAGGTAACACACACACACTCACACAGGTAACACACACACAGGTAACACACAGACACTCACACAGGTAACACACACACACTCACACAGGTAACACACACACACTCACACAGGTAACACACACAGGTAACACACACAGGTAACACACAGACACTCACACAGGTAACACACACACTCACACAGGTAACACACGCACACACACACTCACACAGGTAACACACACACTCACACAGGTGACACACACACACAGGTAACACACAGACACTCACACAGGTAACACACACTCACACAGGTAACACACACAAACACACACAGGTAACACACACACACTCACACAGGTAACACACAAACACACACAGGTAACACACACACTCACACAGGTAACACACACACTCACACACAGACACTCACACAGGTAACACACAAACACACACAGGTAACACACACTCACACAGGTAACACACACACTCTCACACAGGTAACACACACTCACACAGGTAACACACACACACACTCACACAGGTAACACACACACACTCACACACAGGTAACACACACACTCACACAGGTAACACACACACACACACACTCACACAGGTAACACACACTCACACAGGTAACACACACTCACACAGGTAACACACACAAACACACACAGGTAACACACACACACTCACACAGGTAACACACACACACTCACACACAGGTAACACACACACACTCACACAGGTAACACACACACTCACACAGGTAACACACACAGGTAACACACACAGGTAACACACAGACACTCACACAGGTAACACACACACTCACACAGGTAACACACACACACACACACTCACACAGGTAACACACACACTCACACAGGTGACACACACACACACACACACACACAGGTAACACACAGACACTCACACAGGTAACACACACTCACACAGGTAACACACACACACACACACACAGGTAACACACACACACTCACACAGGTAACACACAAACACACACAGGTAACACACACACTCACACAGGTAACACACACACTCACACACAGACACTCACACAGGTAACACACAAACACACACAGGTAGCACACACTCACACAGGTAACACACACACACTCACACACAGGTCACACACACTCACACACAAGTAACACACAGACACTCACACAGGTAACACACACTCACACAGGTAACACACACACACTCACACAGGTAACACACACACACTCACACACAGGTAACACACACACACTCACACAGGTAACACACACACACACAGGTAACACACAGACACTCACACAGGTAACACACACACACTCACACAGGTAACACACACACACTCACACAGGTAACACACACAGGTAACACACACAGGTAACACACAGACACTCACACAGGTAACACACACACTCACACAGGTAACACACGCACACACACACTCACACAGGTAACACACACACTCACACAGGTGACACACACACACAGGTAACACACAGACACTCACACAGGTAACACACACTCACACAGGTAACACACACAAACACACACAGGTAACACACACACACTCACACAGGTAACACACACACACTCACACACAGGTAACACACACACACTCACACAGGTAACACACACACTCACACAGGTAACACACACAGGTAACACACAGACACTCACACAGGTAACACACACACTCACACAGGTAACACACACACACACACACTCACACAGGTAACACACACACTCACACAGGTGACACACACACACACACACAGGTAACACACAGACACTCACACAGGTAACACACACTCACACAGGTAACACACACACACACACAGGTAACACACACACACTCACACAGGTAACACACAAACACACACAGGTAACACACACACTCACACAGGTAACACACACACTCACACACAGACACTCACACAGGTAACACACAAACACACACAGGTAGCACACACTCACACAGGTAACACACACACACTCACACACAGGTCACACACACTCACACACAAGTAACACACAGACACTCACACAGGTAACACACACACACTCACACAGGTAACACACACACACTCACACAGGTAACACACACACACTCACACACAGGTAACACACACACACTCACACAGGTAACACACACACACTCACACAGGTAGCACACACACTCACACACAGGTCACACACACACACTCACACACAGGTAACACACAGGTAACACACAGACACTCACACAGGTAACACACACACTCACACAGGTAACACACACACTCACACACAGACACTCACACAGGTAACACACAAACACACACAGGTAACACACACTCACACAGGTAACACACACACTCTCACACAGGTAACACACACTCACACAGGTAACACACACACACTCACACACAGGTAACACACACACTCACACAGGTAACACACACTCACACAGGTAACACACACACACTCTCACACAGGTAACACACACACTCACACACAGGTAACACACACACACAGGTAAC
>CM038726.1:442500-445000 GCA_021613375.1 Megaleporinus macrocephalus
ATACGCTGGTGAGGCTGGCCCTGGGTTCCTCCTAATGCAGGACAATGCTGGACCTCATGAAGCTGTGAACCTGCCCGCCCGTCCCCCAGCAATTACCAGCACACTCTGTTTACCAGAACCTGGTTTACCAGAACCTGGTTTACCAGAACCTGGATTAACAGAACCTGGATTACCAGAACCTGGATTAACAGAACCTGGTTTACCAGAACCTGGATTAACAGAACCTGGATTAACAGAACCTGGTTTAACAGAACCTGGTTTACCAGAACCTGGATTAACAGAACCTGGATTACCAGAACCTGGTTTAACAGAACCTGGATTAACAGAACCTGGTTTACCAGAACCTGGATTAACAGAACCTGGATTAACAGAACCTGGTTTAACAGAACCTGGTTTACCAGAACCTGGATTAACAGAACCTGGATTAACAGAACCTGGTTTACCAGAACCTGGTTTAACAGAACCTGGTTTAACAGAACCTGGATTAACAGAACCTGGTTTACCAGAACCTGGTTTAACAGAACCTGGTTTAACAGAACCTGGTTTACCAGAACCTGGTTTACCAGAACCTGGTTTAACAGAACCTGGATTACCAGAACCTGGTTTAACAGAACCTGGATTAACAGAACCTGGTTTACCAGAACCTGGTTTAACAGAACCTGGTTTAACAGAACCTGGTTTACCAGAACCTGGTTTAACAGAACCTGGTTTAACAGAACCTGGTTTAACAGAACCTGGATTACCAGAACCTGGATTAACAGAACCTGGATTACCAGAACCTGGTTTAACAGAACCTGGATTAACAGAACCTGGTTTAACAGAACCTGTGTGTGTGTGTGTAGTTTTCTGATGTGTGTATGTATATGTGTGTGTGTGTGTGTGTGTGTGTGTGTGTGTGTGTGTAGTTTTCTGATGTTAGTGTGTAGTTTTCTGATGTGTGTGTGTGTGTGTGTGTGTGTAGTTTTCTGATGTTAGTGTGTAGTTTTCTGATGTTAGTGTGTAGTTTTCTGATGTGTGTGTGTATGTGTGTGTGTATGTGTAGTTTTCTGATGTTAGTGTGTAGTTTTCTGATGTTAGTGTGTAGTTTTCTGATGTGTCTGTGTGTATGTGTGTGTGTGTAGTTTTCTGATGTGTGTATGTGTGTGTAGTTATCTGATGTTAGTGTGTAGTTTTCTGATGTGTGTGTATGTGTGTGTGTGTGTAGTTTTCTGATGTGTGTATGTGTGTGTAGTTTTCTGATGTTAGTGTGTAGTTTTCTGATGTGTGTGTGTATGTGTGTGTGTGTGTGTAGTTTTCTGATGTGTGTGTGTGTAGTTTTCTGATGTTAGTGTGTAGTTTTCTGGTGTGTGTGTGTGTGTGTGTAGTTTTCTGATGTGTGTATGTGTGTGTAGTTTTCTGATGTTAGTGTGTAGTTTTCTGATGTGTGTGTGTGTATATGTGTGTGTGTGTGTAGTTTTCTGATGTGTGTGTGTGTGTGTAGTTTTCTGATGTTAGTGTGTAGTTTTCTGGTGTGTGTGTGTGTGTGGTTTTCTGATGTTAGTGTGTAGTTTTCTGATGTTAGTGTGTAGTTTTCTGGTGTGTGTGTGTGTGGTTTTCTGATGTTAGTGTGTAGTTTTCTGAGGTGTGTGTGTGTAGTTTTCTGATGTTAGTGTGTAGTTTTCTGATGTGTGTGTGTGTGTGTGTGTAGTTTTCTGATGTTAGTGTGTAGTTTTCTGATGTGTGTGTGTGTGTAGTTTTCTGATGTGTGTATATGTGTGTAGTTTTCTGATGTTAGTGTGTAGTTTTCTGATGTGTGTGTGTGTAGTTTTATGATGTTAGTGTGTAGTTTTCTGATGTGTGTGTGTAGTTTTCTGATGTTAGTGTGTAGTTTTCTGATGTTAGTGTGTAGTTTTCTGATGTGTGTGTGTGTAGTTTTCTGATGTGTGTGTGTGTCTAGTTTTCTGATGTTAGTGTGTAGTTTTCTGATGTGTGTGTGTGTGTGTAGTTTTCTGATGTTAGTGTGTAGTTTTCTGATGTGTGTGTGTAGTTTTCTGATGTGTGTGTGTGTGTAGTTTTCTGATGTTAGTGTGTAGTTTTCTGATGTGTGTGTGTGTGTGTAGTTTTCTGATGTTAGTGTGTAGTTTTCTGATGTCTGTGTGTGTGTGTAGTTTTCTTTTGTTAGTGTGTAGTTTTCTGATGTGTGTGTGTGTGTGTGTGTGTGTGTGTGTGTAGTTTTCTTTTGTTAGTGTGTAGTTTTCTGATGTGTGTGTGTGTGTAGTTTTCTGATGTGTGTGTGTGTGTGTGTGGTTTTCTGATGTTAGTGTGTAGTTTTCTGATGTGTGTGTGTGTGTAGTTTTCTGATGTGTGTATATGTGTGTAGTTTTCTGATGTTAGTGTGTAGTTTTCTGATGTGTGTGTGTGTGTGTAGTTTTCTGATGTTAGTGTGTAGTTTTCTGATGTGTGTGTGTGTAGTTTTCTGATGTTAGTGTTTAGTTTTCTGATGTTAGTGTGTAGTTTTCTG
>CM038726.1:450000-452104 GCA_021613375.1 Megaleporinus macrocephalus
TGTAGTAGGTGGTGTGTGGGTTTGTAGACGATGGTGATGTAGTAGGTGGTGTGTGGGTTTGTAGACGTTGGTGGTGTAGTAGGTGGTGTGTGGGTTTGTAGACGATGGTGGATGTAGTAGGTGGTGTGTGGTTTGTAGACGTTGGTGGTGTAGTAGGTGGTGTGTGGGTTTGTAGACGAGTGAGTGTAGTAGGTGGTGTGTGGGTTTGTAGACGATGGTGTTGTAGTAGGTGGTGTGTGGGTTTGTAGACGATGGTGGAGTGTAGGTGAGGTGGTGTGTGGTTTGTAGACGATGGTGAAGTAGTAGGTGGTGTGTGGGTTTGTAGACGTTGGTGGTGTAGTAGGTGGTTTGTGGGTTTGTAGACGGTGGTGTAGTAGGTGGTGTGTGGGTTTGTAGACGATGGTGATGTAGTAGGTGGTGTGTGGGTTTGTAGACGTTGGTGGTGTACGTAGGTGGTGTGTGGGTTTGTAGACGTTTGGTGGTGTAGTAGGGTGGTGTGTGGTTTTGTAGACGATGGTGGCTGTAGTAGGTGGGTGTGTGGTTGGGTGTAGACGGTGTGGTGATGTAGTAGGTGGTGTGTGGGTTTGTAGACGATGGTGGTGTAGTAGGTGGTGTGTGGGTTTGTAGACGTTGGTGGTGTAGTAGGTGGTGTGTGGGTTTGTAGACGTTGGTGGTGTAGTAGGTGGTGTGTGGTTTTGTAGACGTTGTGTGTAGTAGGTGGTGTGTGGGTTTGTAGACGTTGGTGTGTAGTAGGTGGTGTGTGGGTTTGTAGACGTTGGTGGTGTAGTAGGTGGTGTGTGGGTTTGTAGACGTTGGTGGATGTAGTAGGTGGTGTGTGGGTTTGAAGACGTTGGTGGATGTAGGTAGGTGTGTTGTGGGTTGTGTAGACGTTGGTGGTGTAGTAGGTGGTGTGTGGGTTTGTAGACGTTGGTGGTGTAGTAGGTGGTGTGTGGGTTTGTAGACGTTGGTGGTGTTAGTAGGTGGTGTGTGGGTTTGTAGACGTTGGTGGTGTAGTAGGTGGTGTGTGGGTTTGTAGACGTTGGTGGTGTAGTAGTGGTGTGTGGGTTGTAGACGTTGTGGTGTAGTAGGTGGTGTGTGGGTTTGTAGACGATGGTGATGTAGTAGGTGGTGTGTGGGTTTGTAGACGTTGGTGGTGTAGTAGGTGGTGTGTGTTTGTAGACGTTGGTGGTGTAGTAGGTGGTTGTGGGTTTGTAGACGGTGGTGTAGTAGGTGGTGTGTGGGTTTGTAGACGATGGTGATGTAGTGGTGTGTGGGTTTGTAGACGATGGTGGTGTAGTAGGTGGTGTGTGGGTTTGTAGACGATGGTGATGTAGTAGGTGGTGTGGGTTTGTAGACGTTGGTGGTGTAGTAGGTGGTTGTGGGTTTGTAGACGGTGGTGTAGTAGGTGTGTGTGGTTTGTAGACGATGGATGTAGTAGGTGGTGTGTGGGTTTGTAGACGATGGTGGTGTAGTAGGTGGTGTGTGGGTTTGTAGACGTTGGTGGTGTAGTAGGTGGTGTGTGGGTTTGTAGACGATGGTGATGTAGTAGGTGGTGTGTGGGTTTGTAGACGTAGGTGGTGTGTGGGTTTGTAGACGGTGATGTAGTAGGTGGTGTGTGGTTTGTAGACGTTGGTGGTGTAGTAGGTGGTGTGTGGGTTTGTAGACGTGGTGTAGTAGTGGTGTGTGGGTTTGTAGACGATGGTGATGTAGTAGGTGGTGTGTGGGTTTGTAGACGATGGTGATGTAGTAGGTGTGTGGGTTTGTAGACGTTGGTGATGTAGTAGGTGGTGTGTGGGTTTGTAGACGTTGGTGGTGTAGTAGGTGTGGTGGTGGGTTTGTAGACGTTGGGTGGTAGGTGTGTGTGGTTTGTAGACGTTGGTGGTGTAGTAGGTGGTGTGTGGGTTTGTAGACGTTGGTGGTGTAGTAGGGTGTGTGGGTTGTTTAGACGGTGGTGTAGTAGGTGGTGTGTGGGTTTGTAGACGTTGGTGATGTATAGGAGGTGTGTGGGTTTGTAGACGTTGGTGGTGAGTAGGTGGTGTGTGGGTTTGTAGACGTTGGTGGTGAGTAGGTGGAGTGTGGGTTTGTAGACGTGTGGTGTAGTAGG
>CM038726.1:453104-470604 GCA_021613375.1 Megaleporinus macrocephalus
ATGTCTGTCTATGTGTGTGTCTGTGTGTGTATGTGTGTGCGTCTGTGTGTGTGTTTGTGTTTGTATGTGTGTCTGTCTGTCTGTCTGTGTGTGTGTGTGTGTGTGTTTGTGCGTGTGTTTGTATGTGTGTCTATGCGTGTGTGTGTGTGTGTGTGTGTGTGTGTGTATGTGTGTCTGTGTGTGTCTGTGTGTGTGTCTGTGTGTGTCTGTGTGTGTCTGTGTGTGTGTGTGTATGTGCGTCTGTGTGTGTGTGTGTGTGTGTGTCTGTGTGTGTGTGTGTATGTGCGCCTGTGTGCGTGTGTGTGTGTGTGTGTATTGATGTATCAAGTGGTTAATGTAATCTCTTCCAACACAGCGGTGTATACAATCTGATTACCATTACAGCATTACTTATCTGTATACAGTCTGATTACCATTACAGCATTACTTATCTGTATACAGTCTGATTACTATTACAGCATTACTTATCTGTATACAGTCTGATTACCATTACAGCATTACTTATCTGTATACAGTCTGATTACCATTACAGCATTACTTATCTGTATACAGTCTGATTACCATTACAGCATTACTTATCTGTATACAGTCTGATTACTATTACAGCATTACTTATCTGTATACAGTCTGATTACCATTACAGCATTACTTATCTGTATACAGTCTGATTACCATTACAGCATTACTTATCTGTATACAGTCTGATTACCATTACAGCATTACTTATCTGTATACAGTCTGATTACCATTACAGCATTACTTATCTGTATACAGTCTGATTACTATTACAGCATTACTTATCTGTATACAGTCTGATTACTATTACAGCATTACTTATCTGTATACAGTCTGATTACCATTACAGCATTACTTATCTGTATACAGTCTGATTACCATTACAGCATTACTTATCTGTATACAGTCTGATTACTATTACAGCATTACTTATCTGTATACAGTCTGATCACTATTACAACAGTACTTACCTTTTTACAGTCAGATTACAGTTACAGCAGCACTTACCTGTGTACAGTCTGATTACTGTTACCGCACTACTTATTTGTACACAGTCTGATTACAGCTACAGCAGTACTTGCCTGTGTACAGTCTGATTGTTCTTACAGCATTATGTACCTTTATACATTCTGATTACTGTTACAGCAGTATTTAACTGTGTACAGTCTGATTACTATTTCAAATGTACTAACCTGTGTTTAGTCTGATTATTCTTGCAGCAGTACTTACCTGTATACAGTCTGATTACTGTTACAACAGTACTACCTTGTGTACAGTCTGATTACTATTACAGCATTACTTACCTGTATACATTCTGATTACTTTTGCAGCAGTATTTACCTGTATACAATCTGATTACTGTTACCGCAGTACTTACCTGTATGTAGTCTGATGACAGTTACAGCTGTAATTACCTGTATATAGTCTGACTACTGTTACAGCAGTACTTACCTGTGTACAGTCTGAACACTAGTACAACAGTACTAACCTGTGTACAGTCTGATTACTGTTACAGCAGTACTTACCTGTATACAGTCTGATTACTGTTACAGCAGTACTTACCTGTATGCAGTCTGATTATTCTCACAGCATTATGTACCTGTATACAATCTGATAACTGTTACAGCAGTACTTACCTGTATGCAGTCTGGTTACAGTTACAGCAGTACTTACCTGTGTACAGTCTGAACACTATTACAACAGTACTTACTTATATACAGTCTGATTACCATTACAGCAGTACTTAGATGTACACAGTCTGATTAACATTACAGCAGTACTTACCTGTACACAGTCTGATTACGATTACAATAGTACTTACCTGTGTACAGTCTGATTACCATTACAACAGTACTTTCCTGTGTACAGTCTGATTACTGTTACCGCACTACTTATTTGTACACAGTCTGATTACCATTACAGCAGTACTTACCTGTATAAAATCTGATTACCATTACAGCAGTACTTAACTGTGTAGAGTCTGAGTACTGTCACAGCAGTACATACCTGTGTACAGTCTGATTACCATTACAGCAGAACTTACCTGTGTACAGTCTGACTACTGTTACAGCAGTACAAACCTGGGTACAATCTGATTACTAATACAGCTGACTGTGTTTCTGATTCTGATTGGCTGATTGTGATATGGAATCTAATTGTGCTTCTAATTCTGATTGGCTGATTGTGATATGGAACCTGATTGACTGTGTTTTTGATTCTGATTGGCTGATTGTGATATGGAATCTGATTGACTGTGTTATTAATTCTGATTAGCTGATTGTGATATGGAACCTGATTGACTGTGTTATTAATTCTGATTGGCTGATTGTGATATGGAACCTGATTGATTGTGTTTCTGATTCTGATTAGCTGATTGTGATATGGAATCTGATTGACTGTGTTTTTGATTCTGATTGGCTGATTGTGATATGGAACCTGATTGACTGTGTTATTAATTCTGATTGGCTGATTGTGATATGGAACCTGATTGATTGTGTTTCTGATTCTGATTGGCTGATTGTGATATGGAATCTAATTGTGCTTCTAATTCTGATTGGCTGATTGTGATACGGAACCTGATTGACTGTGTTTTTGATTCTGATTGGCTGATTGTGATATGGAACCTGATTGACTGTGTTATTAATTCTGATTGGCTGATTGTGATATGGAACCTGATTGATTGTGTTTCTGATTCTGATTAGCTGATTGTGATATGGAATCTGATTGACTGTGTTTTTGATTCTGATTGGCTGATTGTGATATGGAATCTGATTGACTGTGTTTCTGATTCTGATTAGCTGATTGTGATATGGAATCTGATTGACTGTGTTATTAATTCTGATTGGCTGATTGTGATATGGAACCTGATCGACTGTGTTATTAATTCTGATTGGCTGATTGTGATATGGAATCTGATTGACTGTGTTTCTGATTCTGATTAGCTGATTGTGATATGGAATCTGATCGACTGTGTTTTTGATTCTGATTGGCTGATTGTGATATGGAATCTGATTGACTGTGTTTCTGATTCTGATTGGCTGATTGTGATATGGAATCTGATTGACTGTGTTTTTGATTCTGATTGGCTGATTGTGATATGGAACCTGATTGACTGTGTTTTTGATTCTGATTGGCTGATTGTGATATGGAACCTGATTGACTGTGTTTTTGATTCTGATTAGCTGATTGTGATATGGAACCTGATTGACTGTGTTTTTGATTCTGATTGGCTGATTGTGATATGGAACCTGATTGACTGTGTTTTTGATTCTGATTAGCTGATTGTGATATGGAACCTGATTGACTGTGTTTTTGATTCTGATTGGCTGATTGTGATGTGGAATCTGATTGACTGTGTTTTTGATTCTGATTGGCTGATTGTGATATGGAACCTGATTGACTGTGTTTCTGATTCTGATTAGCTGATTGTGATATGGAATCTGATCGACTGTGTTATTAATTCTGATTGGCTGATTGTGATATGGAATCTGATTGACTGTGTTTCTGATTCTGATGAGCTGATTGTGATATGGAATCTGATCGACTGTGTTTTTGATTCTGATTGGCTGATTGTGATATGGAATCTGATTGACTGTGTTTCTGATTCTGATTGGCTGATTGTGATATGGAATCTGATTGACTGTGTTTTTGATTCTGATTGGCTGATTGTGATATGGAATCTGATTGACTGTGTTTCTGATTCTGATTAGCTGATTGTGATATGGAATCTGATTGACTGTGTTTTTGATTCTGATTGGCTGATTGTGATATGGAACCTGATTGACTGTGTTTCTGATTCTGATTGGCTGATTGTGATATGGAATCTGATTGACTGTGTTTTTGATTCTGATTGGCTGATTGTGATATGGAACCTGATTGACTGTGTTTCTGATTCTGATTAGCTGATTGTGATATGGAATCTGATTGACTGTGTTATTAATTCTGATTGGCTGATTGTGATATGGAATCTGATTGACTGTGTTTCTGATTCTGATTAGCTGATTGTGATATGGAATCTGATCGACTGTGTTTCTGATTCTGATTAGCTGATTGTGATATGGAATCTGATTGACTGTGTTTTTGATTCTGATTGGCTGATTGCGATATGGAATCTGATTGACTGTGTTTCTGATTCTGATTAGCTGATTGTGATATGGAATCTGATTGACTGTGTTTTTGATTCTGATTGGCTGATTGTGATATGGAATCTGATTGACTGTGTTATTAATTCTGATTGGCTGATTGTGATATGGAATCTGATTGACTGTGTTTTTGATTCTGATTGGCTGATTGTGATATGGAACCTGATCGACTGTGTTATTAATTCTGATTGGCTGATTGTGATATGGAATCTGATTGACTGTGTTTCTGATTAGCTGATTGTGATATGGAATCTGATTGACTGTTTTTGATTCTGATTGGCTGATTGTGATATGGAATCTGATTGACTGTGTTTTTGATTCTAATTAGCTGATTGTGATATGGAATCTGATTGACTGTGTTATTAATTCTGATTGGCTGATTGTGATATGGAATCTGATTGACTGTGTTTCTGATTCTGATTAGCTGATTGTGATATGGAATCTGATCGACTGTGTTTCTGATTCTGATTAGCTGATTGTGATATGGAATCTGATTGACTGTGTTTTTGATTCTGATTGGCTGATTGCGATATGGAATCTGATTGACTGTGTTTCTGATTCTGATTAGCTGATTGTGATATGGAATCTGATTGACTGTGTTTTTGATTCTGATTGGCTGATTGTGATATGGAATCTGATTGACTGTGTTTCTGATTCTGATTAGCTGATTGTGATATGGAATCTGATTGACTGTGTTTCTGATTCTGATTAGCTGATTGTGATATGGAATCTGATTGACTGTGTTATTAATTCTGATTGGCTGATTGTGATATGGAATCTGATTGACTGTGTTTCTGATTGGCTGATTGTGATATGGAATCTGATTGACTGTTTTTGATTCTGATTGGCTGATTGTGATATGGAATCTGATTGACTGTGTTTTTGATTCTAATTAGCTGATTGTGATATGGAATCTGATTGACTGTGTTATTAATTCTGATTGGCTGATTGTGATATGGAACCTGATCGACTGTGTTATTAATTCTGATTGGCTGATTGTGATATGGAATCTGATTGACTGTGTTTTTGATTCTGATTGGCTGATTGTGATATGGAACCTGATTGACTGTGTTTCTGATTCTGATTAGCTGATTGTGATATGGAACCTGATTGACTGTGTTTCTGATTCTGATTGTGATATGGAATCTGATTGACTGTGTTTTTGATTCTGATTGGCTGATTGTGATATGGAACCTGATTGACTGTGTTTCTGATTCTGATTAGCTGATTGTGATATGGAACCTGATTGACTGTGTTTCTGATTCTGATTGGCTGATTGTGATATGGAATCTGATCGACTGTGTTTCTGATTCTGATTGGCTGATTGTGATATGGAATCTGATTGACTGTGTTATTAATTCTGATTGGCTGATTGTGATATGGAATCTGATTGACTGTGTTTTTGATTCTGATTGGCTGATTGTGATATGGAACCTGATCGACTGTGTTATTAATTCTGATTGGCTGATTGTGATATGGAATCTGATTGACTGTGTTTCTGATTGGCTGATTGTGATATGGAATCTGATTGACTGTGTTTTTGATTCTGATTGGCTGATTGTGATATGGAATCTGATTGACTGTGTTTTTGATTCTGATTAGCTGATTGTGATATGGAATCTGATTGACTGTGTTATTAATTCTGATTGGCTGATTGTGATATGGAATCTGATTGACTGTGTTATTAATTCTGATTGGCTGATTGTGATATGTAACCTGATTGACTGTGTTTTTGATTCTGATTAGCTGATTGTGATATGGAATCTGATTGACTGTGTTTCTGATTCTGATTGGCTGATTGTGATATGGAATCTGATTGACTGTGTTTCTGATTCTGATTGGCTGATTGTGATATGGAATCTGATTGACTGCGTTATTAATTCTGATTGGCTGATTGTGATGTGGAATCTGATCGACTGTGTTTTTGATTCTGATTGGCTGATTGTGATATGGAATCTGATTGACTGTGTTTCTGATTCTGATTAGCTGATTGTGATATGGAATCTGATTGACTGTGTTTTTAATTCTGATTGGCTGATTGTGATATGGAATCTGATTGACTGTGTTATTAATTCTGATCAGCTGATTGTGATATGGAATCTGATTGACTGTGTTATTAATTCTGATTGGCTGATTGTGATATGGAATCTGATTGACTGTGTTATTAATTCTGATTGGCTGATTGTGATATGGAATCTGATTGACTGTGTTATTAATTCTGATTGGCTGATTGTGATATGGAACCTGATTGACTGTGTTTTTGATTCTGATTAGCTGATTGTGATATGGAACCTGATTGACTGTGTTTCTGATTCTGATTAGCTGATTGTGATATGGAATCTGATTGACTGTGTTTCTGATTCTGATTGGCTGATTGTGATATGGAATCTGATTGACTGTGTTTCTGATTCTGATTGGCTGATTGTGATATGGAATCTGATTGACTGCGTTATTAATTCTGATTGGCTGATTGTGATGTGGAATCTGATCGACTGTGTTTTTGATTCTGATTGGCTGATTGTGATATGGAATCTGATTGACTGTGTTTCTGATTCTGATTAGCTGATTGTGATATGGAATCTGATTGACTGTGTTATTAATTCTGATTGGCTGATTGTGATGTGGAATCTGATTGACTGTGTTTCTGATTCTGATTAGCTGATTGTGATATGGAATCTGATTGACTGTGTTATTAATTCTGATTGGCTGATTGTGATGTGGAATCTGATTGGCTCTAGAGTCATGCTGTTGTTTGGTTTAGGTTGAGCTTCAGATACTGCTGACATCATGAAATCTGACATCGTTTCATTCTGCTTCAGGGAATCATTTCCCTTCCTCCACTGACCTCTTGCTTTCTCTCCGCCTCTCTTTTTCTCTTCATCATGCTCTGTCTCTCTGCCTCACATCAGCTTCACTGCCTCACACTGAGAGCTCAGAGTCAGGGCTGTGAGGAACCAGAGATCTTCTCAGATCGGACTTTTACATCACATAGTTTAGTGAAGGTTAGAGTGATATCTTCACTAGTTCATTTAGATTACACTATTTAGAGTATATCACTATATTAACACTCACACTATCACCAACACTTACACTATCACCAACACTTACACTATCACCAACACTTACACCATCATTAACACTTACACCATCATTAACACTCACACCATCACCAACACTTACACTATCATGTAGTTTAGTGAAGGTTAGATTGATATCTTCACTAGTTCATTTAGATTACACTATTTAGAGTATATCACAATATTAACACTTACACTATCACCAACACTTACACCATCACCAACACTTACACCATCATTAACACTTACACCATCATTAACACTTACACTATCACCAACACTTACACCATCATTAACACTTACACCATCATTAACACTTACACTATCATGTAGTTTAGCGAAGGTTAGATTGATATCTTCACTAGTTCATTTAGATTACACTTTTTAGAGTATATCACTATATTAACACTTACACTATCACCAACACTATTACCAACACTTACACCATCATTAACACTTACACTATCATGTAGTTTAGTGAAGGTTAGAGTGATATCATCACTAGTTCATTTAGATTACACTATTTAGATATCAGTTCACTATCATTAACACTGTGTTGGTGACTGTGTTGGTGATTGTGTGTTGGTGATTGTGTGTTGGTGATTATGGGTTGTGGTGATTGTGTGTTGGTGATTGATTGTGCGTTGGTGGTGATGTGTTGGTGATTGTGTGTTGGTGACTGTGTGTTGGTGATTTTTTGTTGGTGATTGTGCATTGTTGGTGATGTGATGGTGATTGTGTGTTGGTGATTTTTTTGTTGGTGATTGTGTGTTGGTGATTTTTTTGTTGGTGATTGTGTGTTTGTGATTTTTTGTTGGTGATTGTGTGTTGGCGATTGTGTGTTGGTGACTGTGTGTTAGTGATTTGTTGTTGGTGATTGATTTTTGTTGGTGATTGATTGTGTGTTGGTAATTGTGTGTTGGTGATTGGTGATTGTGTGTTGGTGATTGTGCGTTGGTGGTGATGTGTTGGTGATTGTGTGTTGGTAATTGATTTTTGTGATTGTGTGTTGGTGATTGTGTGTTGGTGGTGATGTGTTGGTGATTGTGTGTTGGTGATTATTTGTTGGTGATTGTGTGTTGGTGATTGTGTGTTGGTGATTGTGTGTTGGTGATTATTTATTGGTGATTGTGTGTTGGTGATTATTTGTTGGTGATTGTGTGTTGGTGGTGATGTGTTGGTGATTGTGTGTTGGTGATTATTTGTTGGTGATTGTGTGTTGGTGATTGTGTGTTGGTGATTGTGTGTTGGTGATTGTGTGTTGGTGGTGATGTGTTGGTGATTATTTGTTGGTGATTGTGTGTTGGTGATTATTTGTTGGTGGTTGTGTGTTGGTGATTGTGTGTTGGTGATTATTTGTTGGTGATTGTGTGTTGGTGATTATTTGTTGGTGATTGTGTGTTGGTGATTGTGTGTTGGTGATTGTGTGTTGGTGATTATTTGTTGGTGATTGTGTGTTGGTGATTATTTGTTGGTGATTATTTGTTGGTGATTGTGTGTTGGTGATTATTTGTTGGTGATTGTGTGTTGGTGATTGTGTGTTGGTGATTATTTGTTGGTGATTGTGTGTTGGTGATTATGTGTTGGTGATTATTTGTTGGTGATTGTGTGTTGGTGATTGTGTGTTGGTGATTATTTGTTGGTGATTGTGTGTTGGTGATTATGTGTTGGTGATTATTTGTTGGTGATTGTGTGTTGGTGATTGTGTGTTGGTGATTATTTGTTGGTGATTGTGTGTTGGTGATTATTTGTTGGTGATTGTGTGTTGGTGATTGTGTGTTGGTGATTATTTGTTGGTGATTGTGTGTTGGTGATTATTTGTTGGTGATTGTGTGTTGGTGATTATTTGTTGGTGATTGTGTGTTGGTGATTGTGTGTTGGTGATTATTTGTTGGTGATTGTGTGTTGGCGATTGTGTGTTGGTGGTGATGTCACTAGTGTAACGTTAGTCCGTGTGTGACTCTGAGCCGTATTTAAAGCGTATGCTTCAGTTTGTTGCTGACCAGCATCTTCACTCTGAGAGAGATGCCGCCGTCCTGCTGCTGTCGCCGTGGCGAACCGTGATGTCATCAAGACAAGCGCTGATGTTTATTGTAACTGATGGGTCAGAAGAGGCTGACTGTCATCAACCTCCTGACCACAAACCCTCCTCGCGGGGATTCGGATTCAGAGCCGCCAATGTTAGAGTTTGATGTGCTGTAAAGACACACACACACACACACACACACACACACACACACACACACACACACACATCAGACCTGATTCAGAGGAGTGTACTGTTATAATAGTGTAACACTAATAACACACACACACACACACACACACACATCACACCTGATTCAGAGGAGTGTACTGTTATAATAGTGTAACACTAATAACACACACACACACACACACACACACACACACACACATCAGACCTGATTCAGAGGAGTGTACTGTTATTATAGTGTAACACTAATAACACACACACACACACACACACATCAGACCTGATTCAGAGGAATGTACTGTTATAATAGTGTAACACTAACACACACACACACACATCAGACCTGATTCAGAGGAGTGTACTGTTATTATAGTGTAACACTAATAACACACACACACACACACATCAGACCTGATTCAGAGGAGTGTACTGTTATTATAGTGTAACACTAATAACACACACACACACATCAGACCTGATTCAGAGGAATGTACTGTTATAATAGTGTAACACTAACACACACACACACACACACACACATCAGACCTGATTCAGAGGAGTGTACTGTTATTATAGTGTAACACTAATAACACACACACACACACACACATCAGACCTGATTCAGAGGAGTGTACTGTTATTATAGTGTAACACTAATAACACACACACACACACACACACACACACATCAGACCTGATTCAGAGGAGTGTACTGTTATTATAGTGTAGCACTAATAACACACACACACACACACACACACACACACACACATCAGACCTGATTCAGAGGAGTGTACTGTTATTATAGTGTAACACTAATAACACACACACACACACACACACACACACACACACACACACACACACACACACACACACACACACACATCAGACCTGATTCAGAGGAGTGTACTGTTATAATAGTGTAACACTAATAACACACACACACACACACACACACACACATCACACCTGATTCAGAGGAGTGTACTGTTATTATAGTGTAACACTAATAACACACACACACACACACACACACACACACACATCAGACCTGATTCAGAGGAGTGTACTGTTATTATAGTGTAACACTAATAACACACACACACACACACACACACACACATCAGACCTGATTCAGAGGAATGTACTGTTATAATAGTGTAACACTAACACACACACACACACATCAGACCTGATTCAGAGGAGTGTACTGTTATTATAGTGTAACACTAATAACACACACACACACACATCAGACCTGATTCAGAGGAATGTACTGTTATAATAGTGTAACACTAACACACACACACACACACACACACATCAGACCTGATTCAGAGGAGTGTACTGTTATTATAGTGTAACACTAATAACACACACACACACACACACATCAGACCTGATTCAGAGGAGTGTACTGTTATTATAGTGTAACACTAATAACACACACACACACACACACACACACATCAGACCTGATTCAGAGGAGTGTACTGTTATTATAGTGTAGCACTAATAACACACACACACACACACACACACACACACACACACACACACATCAGACCTGATTCAGAGGAGTGTACTGTTATTATAGTGTAACACTAATAACACACACACACACACACACACACACACACACACACACACACACACACACACACATCAGACCTGATTCAGAGGAGTGTCCTGTTATTATAGTGTAACACTAATAACACACACACACACACACACACACACATCAGACCTGATTCAGAGGAGTGTACTGTTATTATAGTGTAACACTAATAACACACACACACACACACACACACACACACACACACACACACACCAGACCTGATTCAGAGGAGTGTACTGTTATTATAGTGTAACACTAATAACACACACACACATCAGACCTGATTCAGAGGAGTGTACTGTTATTATAGTGTAACACACACACACACACACACATCAAACCTGATTCAGAGGAGTGTACTGTTATTATAGTGTAACACTAATAACACACACACACACACACACACACATCAGACCTGATTCAGAGGAGTGTACTGTTATAATATTGTAACACTAATAACACACACACACACACACACACACATCAGACCTGATTTAGAGAAGTGTACTGTTATAATAGTGTAACACTAATAACACACACACACACACACACACATCAGACCTGATTTAGAGAAGTGTACTGTTATAATAGTGTAACACTAATAACACACACACACACACACACACACACACATCAGACCTGATTCAGAGGAGTGTCCTGTTATTATAGTGTAACACTAATAACACACACACACACACACACACACATCAGACCTGATTCAGAGGAGTGTCCTGTTATTATAGTGTAACACTAATAACACACACACACACACACACACACACACATCAGACCTGATTCAGAGGAGTGTACTGTTATTATAGTGTAACACTAATAACACACACACACACACACACACACACACACACACACACACACACACACATCAGACCTGATTCAGAGGAGTGTCCTGTTATTATAGTGTAACACTAATAACACACACACACACACACACACACACATCAGACCTGATTCAGAGGAGTGTACTGTTATTATAGTGTAACACTAATAACACACACACACACACACACACACACACACACACCAGACCTGATTCAGAGGAGTGTACTGTTATTATAGTGTAACACTAATAACACACACACACATCAGACCTGATTCAGAGGAGTGTACTGTTATTATAGTGTAACACACACACACACACACACATCAAACCTGATTCAGAGGAGTGTACTGTTATTATAGTGTAACACTAATAACACACACACACACACCCACACACACATCAGACCTGATTCAGAGGAGTGTACTGTTATAATATTGTAACACTAATAACACACACACACACACACACACATCAGACCTGATTTAGAGAAGTGTACTGTTATAATAGTGTAACACTAATAACACACACACACACACACACACATCAGACCTGATTTAGAGAAGTGTACTGTTATAATAGTGTAACACTAATAACACACACACACACACACACACGCACATCAGACCTGATTCAGAGGAGTGTCCTGTTATTATAGTGTAACACTAATAACACACACACACACACACACACACACACATCAGACCTGATTCAGAGGAGTGTACTGTTATTATAGTGTAACACTAATAACACACACACACACACACACACACACACACACACACACACACACACACACACACACACACCAGACCTGATTCAGAGGAGTGTACTGTTATTATAGTGTAACACTAATAACACACACACACATCAGACCTGATTCAGAGGAGTGTACTGTTATTATAGTGTAACACACACACACACACACACACACACACACACACATCAAACCTGATTCAGAGGAGTGTACTGTTATTATAGTGTAACACTAATAACACACACACACACACACACACACACACACACATCAGACCTGATTCAGAGGAGTGTACTGTTATAATATTGTAACACTAATAACACACACACACACACACACACATCAGACCTGATTTAGAGAAGTGTACTGTTATAATAGTGTAACACTAATAACACACACACACACACACACACACACATCAGACCTGATTTAGAGAAGTGTACTGTTATAATAGTGTAACACACATACACACACACACACACATACTTATACACACACACATACACACACACGCACGCACACACATACACACACACACACACATACACACACACACACTTATACACACATACACACACACACACGTATACACACATACACACATACACACACACGTACACATACATAAAGGAGCTCTGTCACTGCACTGTGCTGCACCAGCTGTTTCTGATATGCCTGAAGCTCTACACCTGTCACTCTCTCTCACGCTCCCTCCAATACTCTGCACTCTCTCACTCCCATACTCTCTGCACTTTCTCACTCTTCCAAACTGTTTCAAAGGGAAGAAATGACATTAATTTAATACTTTTATTAATACTCCCACATGTGTGTATATGTGCTCTGTGTGTGTGTGTGTGTGTGTGTGTGTGTGTGTGTGTGTGTATATGTCCTGTCTGTGTGTGTGTGTATATGTGCTGTGTGTGTGTGTGTATATGTCCTGTCTGTGTGTGTGTGTATATGTGCTCTGTGTGTGTGTGCTCTGTGTTTGTGTATGTGTGTGTGTATATATGCTCTGTGTGTGTTTGTGTATGTGTGCTCTGTGTGTGTGTATATGTGTGCTCTGTGTGTTTGTCTGTGTGTGTCTGTGTGTGTGTTCTCTGTGTGTGTTTGTGTATATGTGCTCTGTGTGTGTGTATATGTCCTGTCTGTGTGTGTGTGTTTATATGTGTGTTTGTTTATATGTGTGTGTGTGTGTGTGTGTGTTTGTGTGTGTGTTTATATGTGTGTGTGTGTGTGTGTTTGTGTGTGTGTTTGTGTGTGTGTTTATATGTGTGTGTGTGTGTGTGTGTGTTTGTGTGTGTGTTTGTGTGTATGTTTATATGTGTGTGTGTGTGTTTATATGTGTGTGTGTTTATGTGTGTGTGTGTGTTTGTGTGTGTGTTTATGTGTGTGTGTTTATATGTGTGTGTGTGTGTGTGTGTGTTTGTGTGTGTTTGTGTGTGTGTTTATATATATATGTGTGTGTGTTTATATGTGTGTGTTTGTGTGTGTGTGTTTATATGTGTGGGTTTATATATGTGTGTGTGTGTGTGTGTGTGTGTGTATATGTGCTCATGTGTACAAACTCCATCTGACATCAGCATTCACTGTTCACCCTCACTGCCATCACCCTTCTGTCCTTACACATACCTGACTGAGTAGTTCAGAGTACTGGAGAATTAATACCAAGTACTGAGTGGTTCAGAGTACTGAAGAATTAATATCAAGTACTGAGTAGTTCAGAGTACTGGAGAGTTAATACCAAGTACTGAGTGGTTCAGAGTACTCTGTGAGGCAGAGTCAGTCAGTGTGAGTCAGTGTGAGTCAGTGTGAGTCAGTGTGAGTCAGTGTGAGTCAGTGGAACCAGAATAAAGTTCTAAGGTGTTTTGGAGTGGTTCTATTGGTCGGTTCAGTACTTTGTGTAAACAGCACCATACAGAGAACAGCTGATCAGCAGAACTGGAGATAGGTGTTTCTGGTTGGTCAGTGCTGATTGGCCCGTGGGTCGAGTGTGTTCTGTGTGTGTATGACATCACTACTACAGTGTATATACATGCATGTGTAAGAACTATACTAATCTGTTCCTGAATTCCTCAACTGTATACAGAATACTGATAGTACTAATACTGAAAATACAAATACTAATAATACTAATACTAATAGTACTAATACTGATAATACAAAATACTGATATTACTAATACTGAAAATACAAATACTAATAATACTAATACTAATAGTACTAATACTGATAATACAAAATACTGATATTACTAATACTGAAAATACAAATACTAATAATACTAATACTAATAGTACTAATACTGATAATACAAAATACTGATATTACTAATACTGATGATACAAAATACTGATAGTACTAATACTGATAATACAAAATACTGATAGTACTAATACTGAAAATACAAATACTAATAATACTAATACTAATAGTACTAATACTGATAATACAAAATACTGATATTACTAATACTGATGATACAAAATACTGATAGTACTAATACTGATAATACAAAATACTGATAGTACTAATACTGATGATACAAAATACTGATAGTACTAATACTGATAATGCAATATACTGATAGTACTAGTACCGATAGTACTAACACTGATAATACAAATATTGTTAGTACTAATACCGATAATACAAATACTGGTAGTACTAATACTGATAATACTAATACTGATAGTACAAATACTGAAAATACACATACTGATAGTACTAAGACTGATAGTACTAATACTGCTAATACAAATACTGATAGTACTAATACTGATAATGCACATACTGATAGTACTAATACTGATAGTACTAATACTGATAGTACTAATCCTGCTAGTACAAATACTGATAGCACTAATACTGAACATACAAATACTGATAGTACTAATACTGATAGTACTAATACTGCTAATACAAATACTGATAGCACTAATACTGATAGTACTGATACTAATATTACAAATATTAATAGTAGTAATACTGAAAATACAAATACTGATAGTACTAATACTGATAGTACTAATACTGCTAATCAAATACTGATAGCCCTAATACTGATAGTACTAATACTAACATTACAAATACTGATAGTACTTATACTGATAATACAAATACGGATAGTACTTATACTGATAATACAAAATTCTGATATTACTAATACTGATGATACAAAATACTGATAGTACTAATACTGATAATGCAATATACTGATAGTACTAGTACCGATAGTACTAACACTGATAATACAAATATTGTTAGTACTAATACCAATAATACAAATACTGGTAGCACTAATGCTGATAATACTAATACTGCTAATACAAATACATATAGCACTAATACTGCTAATACAAATACTAATAGTACTTATACTAAGGATACAAAATACTGATAGTACTAATACCGATAATACAAACACTGATAGGACTAATGCTAATGGTACTAATGCTGATAGTATAAATACTAACCATATTAAAACTGATAGTAATAATAGTACTAATGCTGATAGTATAAATACTAATCGTATTAATACTGATAGTAATAATAGTACTCATGCTGACAGTATAAATACTAATCGTATTGATACTGATAGTAATAATAGTACTAATGCTGATAGTATAAATACTAATCGTATTAATACTGATAGTAATAATAGTACTCATGCTGATAGTATAAATACTAATCGTATTAATACTGATAGTAATAATAGTACTCATGCTGACAGTATAAATACTAATCGTATTAATACTGATAGTAATAATAGTACTCATCGTATTAATACTGATAGTAATAATAGTACTCATGCTGACAGTATAAATACTAATCGTATTGATACTGATAGTAATAATAGTACTAATGCTGATAGTATAAATACTAATCGTATTAATACTGATAGTAATAATAGTACTCATGCTGATAGTATAAATACTAATCGTATTAATACTGATAGTAATAATAGTACTAATGCTGATAGTATAAATACTAATCGTATTGATACTGATAGTAATAATAGTACTAATGCTGATAGTATAAATACTAATCGTATTAATACTGATAGTAATAATAGTACTCATGCTGACAGTATAAATACTAATCGTATTAATACTGATAGTAATAATAGTACTCATCATATTAATACTGATAGTAATAATAGTACTAATGCTGATAGTATAAATACTAATCGTATTAATACTGATAGTAATAATAGTACTCATGCTGATAGTGTAAATACTAATCGTATTAATACTGATAGTAATAATAGTACTAATGCTGATAGTATAAATACTAATCGTATTGATACTGATAGTAATAATAGTACTAATGCTGATAGTATAAATACTAATCGTATTAATACTGATAGTAATAATAGTACTAATGCTGATAGTATAAATACTAATCGTATTAATACTGATAGTAATAATAGTACTCATGCTGACAGTATAAATACTAATCGTATTAATACTGATAGTAATAATAGTACTCATCATATTAATACTGATAGTAATAATAGTACTAATGCTGATAGTATAAATACTAATCGTATTAATACTGATAGTAATAATAGTACTCATGCTGATAGTATAAATACTAATCGTATTAATACTGATAGTAATAATAGTACTAATGCTGATAGTATAAATACTAATCGTATTAATACTGATAGTAATAATAGTACTAATGCTGATAGTATAAATACTAATCGTATTAATACTGATAGTAATAATAGTACTAATGCTGATAGTATAAATACTAATCGTATTATTACTGATAGTAATAATAGTACTCATGCTGATAGTATAAATACTAATCGTATTAATACTGATAGT
>CM038726.1:485604-520604 GCA_021613375.1 Megaleporinus macrocephalus
TGTAGATTTCCACACGTGTATCTGTCGACGGAGGAAGAGAAGAAGAAGTAATAGAAGTAGAAGACAGGACAATCTTGTATGTATCTTTAAAGAACTTGAAACCGTTCTTGGAAACTTCCTCGGATGGAATGAGGAGGTTGGTAGCGTCATCTCCAAACCAGTTGTTCTCTTGATTTTCTCTTTGGTTTATCTTTTGCGAGAGAGTTTGCTTGATGGTCGTTGCCCGTAGGCCGTGTTTACGGAATGGAAAAGTCCACTAATGGGACATGAATCTCCATGATCTCCAGAAATCCATTCCCTGACCTGCGATTCTACACTGGCCTTGGCCTGAACAGCGTCCCTGTTGACCCGGCTATTAATATCCCTCAGCCGGGCAGAGGGCTTCTCACTCTCCGGCACCGAGTCAGATCAATACCTCTGATAAGCACTGTGGAGTGAAAGAGTGATCTGTTCAGCACCCGTCAGAAACACGGTCACTGCTCTGATTAGATCTTCGTCATGTCTGTCATTGGCTCAGAACCTGTTGACGCTGTGAGAAGATTGCAGCTGGCACAGATTAATAATGACCTCAAATCCAACCGAGGAGAATACGTTGGTAAGGCCCACTTGATCTGAAAACCATGGCTGACCTGATGTCTGAGCTTCACACAGGAACGTGGAGCTACCTAACCCCAGAGGTCTTTGTTTAGTTAGCAAAAAAGCTACAATGTATTCATAGTTTGGAGCATTTTGCGTTATCGTATGTTCTTCTAAACCTCAACCTGGATGTTGAGAAGACTCAGGGTCTTCACTCGATAGACCCATCATCAATGTACATTGATTGATCAGTCAGAAACACAACACAACAAAGGGTTTTGATCAGGTTCCTGGTCTTAGCGTATGGAGTGGAGGCCTGGATGACCCTCAGCTCAAACCATGGAGTGCTGGAATAGTTCGCTGAAGATAAAGAGTTGGATTTGTTCAGCTACATGTGCAGCAATTGAAAGATGAGCTGCTATCGAGCAGCAGATATAAGAACCACCAAGAAAACAAACCACCACATACTAAAGTGTTGATCAAGTGTTCACCCCCAGATCACCCTCTACAATACTCACTCCTACTGACCACCAGCAGCATCAGCTCAGCTTCTCCTTCACCAGTTCTCCTGGTTCCACCTTAAATGGAGGTGCAGGTACGTGGAACAGGAAAACTGGTGAACGAGCTGCTTCACCCTCGTGCGCTCGGTAGGAGTGAGTATTGTAGAGTGAACAGTTGGTCAGGGGGTGATGTTTGAGAGGTTTAAAGCTACAGCTACAAGAAACTGGAACAGGAAGTTCAGTCTCTCGGCCTGACCTCAGACGGAGGTCCTCGTGGTTCTCAGTTACCCTGATTCTGAGAAACAATGTGAAACACAGACGTTCTAGGGGAGTTAGATAGCGCCCCCTATGTGGAGAATCATTTCCTGCCATAAGTGACATGACGTCACTTGTACACAATCTATAATTGTTGTTGTTGTTGTTATCGATGTTGGTGATAGTTTACTGGATACAAGCCTGTGGGTAAGTCTTGAACTGTGCTCTGCTAAGTCTGGGACATCAGTGTTAGCAGTAACCCTGTGGAAGGAGTTACGTCCAGCAGCCCTCCATCCATCTTTCCAGCCCTCATCTCCTCCTTTCATCCTCTTAATTAATTTAAATAAATCAGCTGCTCAATTTACCGCCGTTAGCCCAGAGCCGCGTGGTCACAGGACACAATAGACACTTTTAGTATCAACGCATAAAAAGATATTTACTACACCTGCAACCATCGGCCCATCACCATCTCGCTCTCTCACTCTCTCGCTCTCTCTCTCGCTCTCTCGCTCTCTCGCTCTCTCTCTCGCACTACAGCGGGATAAACACAGAATCCTGGGCTTCATGAAACTCCAGAGAGGACGGCTTCACTGAGATATACTCTGGGCGGTGGCAGCCTGTAGGTGTCAGTGTTCTGGTCTGGGGAACGTTTCATGTGGAAGACCCTCTCAACCCACCTGGGTCTGAATCCATCCTTGCAGATCACGTCCACCACACCATGATCTTCTCTGGGGTGGATGGGATCTTCCAGCAAGACAAGAAATGTCCCACGTTGGTTGGAAGAGCTGACCAAGACTGGACCCTGGATCTCTGGTTCCCCCAGACTTGAACCCAACTGAGCATCGATGGGACCATCTGGATGGAGGTGTTGGCTCTATGGATCCTCCTCCACGCTCCTTCCAGCAGCGCTGCAGTCGGCATGGTACCTCCAGATACCTGTGACCACCTACCAGGACCTTACTGAGACCCCCAGCTGCTGTCCCTGCTGTACAGGCAGTCACTCTGGATACTAGCTGATGCTTATGCTAGTGAGGCTCGTCTGTGTGTATAGATGTGTACAGGAGTGTTGGGTGCAGCTCAGTGCTAGAAGTTTATTCTTCCTCCTCTTATTCCACCTCTTCCTGCCTTCTGTGCCACTGGCTGCTCGGAGCACTGCGCTATGCTAACTCATTATTTATCAATACGTTTATTGTTTTCCTGTCTAATTAATTCCTGCCCCTCTCAGGTTTCTCCATGCTGCAGGCCATAATGGAGTCTGCAGTCGCAAATAACTGGCAAGTGACGGCCCGGTCGGTGGGGAACATTGTCGATCCTCTGGAGTTCCGCAGGATTATAGAGGAGATGGATCGCAGGCAGGAGAAGCGCTTCCTGATCGACTGTGAGGTGGAGCGCATCAACGCTATACTGGAGCAGGTACGTACTGGTCAAACTTTACAGTGGTCAGAAATTCAAACCTCACATTTTATAGATTTAATCAAAAAAGAAAAACCAGCAAACGCAGCAGTGACCCGACTGAACCGATCAGTGACCCGACTGAACCGATCAGTGACCCGACTGAACCGATCGGTGACCCGACTGAACCGATCGGTGACCCGACTGAACCGATCGGTGACCCGACTGAACCGATCGGTGACCCGACTGAACCGATCGGTGACTCGACTGAACCGATCGGTGACCCGACTGAACCGATCGGTGACCCGACTGAACCGATCGGTGACCCGACTGAACCTATCGGTGACCCGACTGAACCGATCGGTGACCCGACTGAACCGATCGGTGACCCGACTGAACCTATCGGTGACCCGACTGAACCGATCGGTGACCCGACTGAACCGATCGGTGACCCGACTGAACCAGATAGTGACCCGACTGAACCAATCGGTGACCCGACTGAACCAATCGGTGACCCGACTGAACCAGATAGTGACCCGACTGAACCTATCAGTGACCCGACTGAACCAAATAGTGACCCGACTGAACCAATCAGTGACCCGACTGAACCAGATAGTGACCCGACTGAACCGATCGGTGACCCAACTGAACCAGGTAGTGGGTACATAAGGAAGTGGGTACATACGGAAGTGGGTACATACGGAGGTGCATACATACGGAAGTTAGTACATACGGAGGTGCATACATACGGAAGTGGGTACATACGGAAGTGGGTACATACTGAAATGGGTACATACGGAAGTGGGTACATACAGAGGTGGGTACATACGGAAGTGGGTACATACGGAAGTGGGTACATACAGAGGTGGGTACATACGGAGGTGGGTACATACGGAAGTGTGTACATACGGAAGTGTGTACATACGGAAGTTAGTACATAAGGAAGTGGGTACATACGGAAGTGGGTACATACGGAAGTGGGTACATACAGAGGTGGGTACATACGGAAGTGTGTACATACAGAAGTGTGTACATACAGAAGTGGGTACATACGGAAGTGGGTACATACGGAAGTGGGTACATACGGAGGTGGGTACATACGGAAGTGGGTACATACGGAAGTTAGTACATACGGAAGTGTGTACATACGGAAGTGTGTACATACGGAAGTTAGTACATACGGAAGTGTGTACATACGGAAGTGTGTACATACGGAAGTTAGTACATACGGAAGTGTGTACATAAGGAAGTGGGTACATACGGAAGTTAGTACATACGGAAGTGTGTACATAAGGAAGTGGGTACATACGGAAGTTAGTACATACGGAAGTGTGTACATAAGGAAGTGGGTACATACGGAAGTTAGTACATACGGAAGTTAGTACATACGGAAGTGTGTACATACGGAAGTTAGTACATACGGAAGTTAGTACATACGGAAGTTAGTACATACGGAAGTTAGTACATACGGAAGTGTGTACATACGGAAGTTAGTACATACGGAAGTTAGTACATACGGAAGTGTGTACATACGGAAGTGTGTACATATGGAAGTTAGTACATAAGGAAGTGGGTACATACGGAAGTTAGTACATACGGAAGTGGGTACATACGGAGGTGGGTACATACGGAAGTTAGTACATACGGAAGTGGGTACATACGGAAGTGGGTACATACGGAAGTGGAAGCTGTACATATGGAGGTGGAAGTGAATGTACATCTAATGATCTAGAGACAGGAAGCTGGATTCTAGGATATCAACCCGGATACTGGTGTACGTTGAAACAGCAGCTGCTGGACCGCCGGTCAGGAAAACTGCCCGTATGTGCTGAAACTTGATCTCACATATAATTCTGTTGTAGGACGTGTGGTTCAGAGATCACTGGCTGACTGTCTCCGATCAAGTGTGTGAGAAAATAAATGTATATGAGGAAACGTGAGCGAGTGCGTTATTGTGTGTGTGTGTGTGTGTGTGTGTGTGTGTGTGTGTGTGTGTGTGTGTGTGTGTGTAAGTAGGGCAGAGCGTCCTGCAACGAGGGAACAGTCAGAAAACCAAAAATACATTCCCTCTGCCTTCTCTTCCAAAAATACACTCTCAGAGTCGCACACACACCTCTCATTTACATTAACACACTCTCGCTGTGTACCGTGACCTCTGTTTGTCCTTTACTGAGTCCCCCTGTCTCTCTGTCTCTGTTCTCTTTCTGTCCTTTGAGGTTTGGAATCTAGAAACAGAATCATGTTTACTGAGCAAAGAGGACACACTCCAGTTTGGAACACACACACACACACACACACACACACAAACAATAACACACACTTAGATTTGGTTGCTCTTTATTGAAACTTAGAGGAGATTTATTACATCACCACAATACACAATCAACAGTAAACAACCTACACAACCTACAACACACACGCATGCATAGTTCCTCAGCTGGTGGGGGTGAAACTCCTCAGACCCCAGCCTAAGGCTCTTAGCTGGTCCAGAATTAGTCCTTAGCTGCAGGGGAATGTGTCTCTCAGGGGACCAGACCAAGAAGCCTCGTAGCTGCAGTACAGAGTCTCTCTCAAGGCTATTCTGGGAAGTTAAACTCAGTCTCAATGCAAAGTGTCCGACTTGCGGCCCAGTCAGACTCCTCTGTCAAAGTGCAAAGTTCCTGAATCGCAACCCAGTCTGGCTCCGCAGTGCAATGTCCCAGTTTTACGGCCCAGTCTGACTCCACTGCCACAGTGCAACCTTCCTGAATTGTGACCCAGCCAAACTCCACAGTCACAGTGCAAAGTCTTAGAATCGCAACCCAGTCTGGCTCCGCAGTGCAATGTCCTAGTCTTGCGGCCCAGTCAGAGTCCACTGTCACAGTGGGAAGTACCCAATTTGCAGCCCAGTCAGAGTCCAGTCACAGTGCAATGTCTTAGAATCGCAACCCAGTTTGGCTCCACAGTGCAATGTCCTAGTCTTGCGGCCCAGTCAGAGTCCACTGTCACAGTGGGAAGTACCCAATTTGCAGCCCAGTCAGAGTCCACTGTCACAGTGCAAATCCCAAACTCGCAGCCCAGTCAGAGTCCATTGTCACAGTGTAATGTCCCCAAATCGCAGCCCAGTCAGAGTCCACTGTCACAGGGAAAAGCCTCCATCTCGCGGCCCAGTCAGAGTCCACTGTCACAGGGAAAAGCCTCCATCTCGCGGCCCAGTCAGAGTCCACTGTCACAGGGAAAAGCCTCCATCTCACGGCCCAGTCAGACTCCACTGTCACAGGGAAAAGCCTCCATCTCACGGCCCAGTCAGACTCCACTGTCACAGTGTAAAGTCCCCAACTTGCAGCCCAGTCAGACTCCACTGTCACAGGGAAAAGCTCCCATTTTGCGGCCCAGTCAGACTCAACAGTGTGAAGTCCCTGACTCGCCACCCAGTCAAACCCCACAGTGACTCCCTGACTCATGACCCGGTCAGTCTCTACAGTGTAAAACTCCTGACTCAGTCGAACTTGAGTCGATTAAATGATATTAAATCAAGTTACATATGTAAGTGGTCTTATGTGTAATATGCACAGTCCTCCAAGAATTTTCTTAAACCTCCTCTGAATTCTTAGCTCATAAACTGTGTTTAGGCTTGTGCGCCAGATTTTAATTGTGCCTGAAATGGAAGGAAATGCCTCAGAACAGCAGACCCCCAGCTCAGTGGTGCACAAAACAAACTAGAAGAGTAATATATTTAATATATTTTCTAGAAGAGTAAGTGAATGTGTGTGAGAGAGAAAATCTCTCTGAGTATCAGTAATGGCCTCAGGGAGCTGTTAAATTAGTAGAAGATCTGTGGGGGGTTATGCCTGAATGGTTGGTAATAAAGTGTTTTCTCCTCTGTGTGTAATTTATGGAGTTCTTGTATTCTCCAGACTCCACTAGACACACACAAACACACACACAGTTCAACAGCAGCACTGCAGCAGAGTGGGTGTGTCCTATTAATGCTCCACCCACAAGTGGGTCCTTTAGTAGCATTACAAAACTGAAATAACCTATTCAACCTAATGAGAAACTATATATAACACAATACCTACATTTAGAGTTATACATTTAACCTAATGAGAAACTGTAACTCAGTTTATATACAATACCTACATTTAGAGTTATACATTCAACCTAATGAGAAACTGTAACTCAGTTTATATACAATACCTACATTTAGAGTTATACACTCACCCTAATGAGAAACTGTAACTCAGTTTATATACAATACCTACAATTTAGAGTTATACATTCAATCTAATGAGAAACTGTAAATCAGGTTATATACAATACCTACACTTAGAGTTATACATTCAACCTAATGAGAAACTGTAACTCAGTTTATATACAATACCTACATTTAGAGTTATACATTCAACCTAATGAGAAACTGTAACTCAGTTTATATACAATACCTACATTTAGAGTGATACATTCAATCTAATGAGAAACTGTAACTCAGTTTATATACAATACCTACATTCAGAGTTATACATTCAATCTAATGAGAAACTGTATATAACACAATACCTACATTTAGAGTTATACATTCAACCTAATGAGAAACTGTAACTCAGTTTATATACAATACCTACATTTAGAGTTATACATTCAACCTAATGAGAAACTGTAACTCAGCTTATATACAATACCTACATAAAGACTTATACATTCAACCTAATGAGAAACTGTAACTCAGCTTATATATAATACCTACATTTAGAGTTATACATTCAACCTAATGAGAAACTGTAACTCAGCTTATATACAATACCTACATAAAGACTTATACATTCAACCTAATGAGAAACTGTAACTCAGCTTATATACAATACCTACATTTAGAGTTATACATTCAACCTAATGAGAAACTGTAACTCAGTTTATATACAATACCTACATTTAGAGTTATACATTCAACCTAATGAGAAACTGTAACTCAGTTTACATACAATACCTACATTAAGACTTTTACATTCTATTGTTCTCCAAGCTTGATGAGCTCAAAAAGGTGTTTTGTTAGTGGCGGTTTAAAAAGATGTGGTGGACTGTCTCATAAACCATGAAGAAAATTGATTACAGATGAAAATGGAAACAGATATTGGCTGTTAATCACACTAACCAGTAAAATAGTCCAACTCTTTACTTATTTATATTTTCAAACTGATGCCAGCTTCAAACATCTTGTGCCCCGTAAGGTGCCCTGCAGAGTAAATCCGTAGAGTTTAGGAAGGTGTGTTTTCTGGGACAGTAATGGTTGGTGGGATTCTAAAGGGATTGAGCTCAGGATGCTCTAGTTTCGGGATTATTTTTAGGAAAAGATTAGAGGGTCTATATGATGAAGTGGAAAAATATGAAAGAGAAAACAGCATCACTAGTTTGGACTAAACATACAGTACTGTGTAGATGTTTTAATCAATTGGTGACGTTATTATATTTAAAAGCTATTATATTCAGACAGGAAGCTTTTATTTACTCTGTAAGCACTTTATTATTAAATATTAAACAGTATGAATACAGTAAGTAGTGCTTTTACACTTTATTATTAAATATTAATCAGTATGAATACAGTAAGTAGTGCTTTTACACTTTATTATTAAATATTAATCAGTATTAATAGAGTAAGTAGTGCTTTTACATTTTGTTATTAAATATTAAACAGTATTAATACAGTAAGTAGTGCTTTTACACTTTATTATTAAATATTAATCAGTATTAATAGAGTAAGTAGAGCTTTTACACTTTATTATTAAATAATAAACAGTATTAATAGAGTAAGTAGAACTTTTACACTTTATTATTAAATAATAAACAGTATTAATAGAGTAAGTAGAACTTTTACACTTTATTATTAAATATTAATCAGTATTAATAGAGTAAGTAGAGCTTTTACACTTTATTGTTAAATATTAATCAGTATTAATAGAGTAAGTAGATCTTTTACACTTTATTATTAAATATTAATCAGTATTAATAGAGTAAGTAGTGCTTTTACATTTTATTATTAAATATTAAACAGTATTAATAGAGTAAGTAGTGCTTTTACACTTTATTATTAAATAATAAACAGTATTAATAGAGTAAGTAGAACTTTTACACTTTATTATTAAATATTAATCAGTATTAATAGAGTAAGTAGAGCTTTTACACTTTATTATTAAATTTTAATCAGTATTAATAGAGTAAGTAGAGCTTTTACACTTTATTATTAAATATTAATCAGTATTAATAGAGTAAGTAGATCTTTTACACTTTATTATTAAATATTAATCAGTATTAATAGAGTAAGTAGATCTTTTACACTTTATTATTAAATATTAATCAGTATTAATAGAGTAAGTAGAGCTTTTACACTTTATTATTAAATATTAAACAGTATTAATAGAGTAAGTAGTACTTTTACACTTTATTAATAAATATTAAACAGTATTAATAGAGTAAGTAGTACTTTTACACTTTATTATTAAATATTAAACAGTATTAATAGAGTAAGTAGTACTTTTACACTTTATTAATAAATATTAAACAGTAGTAATAGAGTAAGTAGTGCTTTTACACTTTATTATTAAATATTAAACAGCATTAATAGAGTAAGTAGTGCTTTTACACTTTATTAATAAATATTAAACAGTATTAATAGAGTAAGTAATGCTTTTACACTTTATTATTAAATATTAAACAGCATTAATAGAGTTAGTAGTACTTTTACACTTTATTAATAAATATTAAACAGCATTAATAGAGTAAGTAGTGCTTTTACACTTTATTATTAAATATTAATCAGTATTAATAGAGTAAGTAGAGCTTTTACACTTTATTATTAAATATTAAACAGTATTAATGGAGTAAGTAGTACTTTTACCCTTCATTAATAAATATTAAACAGTATTAATAGAGTAAGTAGTGCTTTTACACTTTATTATTAAATATTAAACAGCATTAATAGAGTAAGTAGTACTTTTACACTTTATTAATAAATATTAAACAGTATTAATAGAGTAAGTAGTACTTTTAAACTGCATTATTAAATATTAATCAGTATTAATAGAGAAAGTAGAGCTTTTTCACTTTATTATTAAATATCAAACAGTATTAATAGAGTAAGTAGTACTTTTACACTTTATTATTAAATATTAATCAGTATTAATAGAGTAAGTAGAGCTTTTACACTTTATTATTAAATATTAAACAGTATTAATGGAGTAAGTAGTACTTTTACACTTTATTAATAAATATTAAACAGTTAATAGAGTAAGTAGTGCTTTTACACTTTATTATTAAATATTAAACAGTATTAATGGAGTAAGTAGTACTTTTACACTGCATTAATAAATATTAAACAGTATTAATAGAGTAAGTAGAGCTTTTACACTTCATTAATAAATATTAAACAGTATTAATAGAGTAAGTAGTGCTTTTACACTGCATTAATAAATATTAAACAGTATTAATAGAGTAAGTAGTACTTTTACACTGCATTAATAAATATTAAACAGTATTAATAGAGTAAGTAGTGCTTTTACACTTTATTATTAAATATTAAACAGTATTAATGGAGTAAGTAGTACTTTTACACTTTATTATTAAATATTAAACAGTATTAATAGAGTAAGTAGTACTTTTACACTGCATTAATAAATATTAAACAGTATTAATAGAGTAAGTAGTGCTTTTACACTTTATTATTAAATATTAAACAGTATTAATGGAGTAAGTAGTACTTTTACACTTTATTAATAAATATTAAACAGTATTAATAGAGTAAGTAGTGCTTTTACACTTTATTATTAAATATTAAACAGTATTAATGGAATAAGTAGTACTTTTACACTGCATTAATAAATATTAAACAGTATTAATAGAGTAAGTAGTGCTTTTACACTTTATTATTAAATATTAAACAGTATTAATGGAGTAAGTAGTACTTTTACACTGCATTAATAAATATTAAACAGTATTAATAGAGTAAGTAGTGCTTTTCCATACGTCAGTGTGTTTATTAAACCCTTTCCAAGCTTCTCCTAAACAACCCAGTATTATTATCAGTTCTCATCTAATACCTGCTTTGACTGCTCAGTACTTCATTAAGATAAATCAAGATTTGCTGCTGAAGGAACTGAATACATTCATACAATGTCTGGGGCGTCCAGGAGAAACCTGGAACCTAACTTTGTTCTTCAAACTGGAGCTCAAGATCTGATCTACTTCTCTCACAATAACATATTCATGTTACTTTGTATTGTATGTCTGATTATTTGCATCTGTTCTAATCAGATCTGCTGTTCTTACTGGTGATCTGACACTTATTGATCAGATAAACACTTTTACACTATCAGCTCAGGGGCCTCAGATGTTAACACAGTACCTACAGTATTATAACTAAAGAACAACCTTTAATTAAATTAAGTTAAATGAATGTTTCTGTCTCTGTGTGTTAACAGGTTGTGACTTCGGGGAAGAACAGTCGAGGGTATCACTACATCCTGGCTAACCTGGTGAGAGAACTTCTGTGATTACTGAATGTGATGTTTATATGTTCAGTATTCATTTCTTATCTCTGTAAGTTTTATATGTAGTTTGTAAATGTCCTGTTTTATTGTATCAATGTTATGTAGATAGCTTGATAGATACTTTATTGATCCCAGTGGGAAATTGAAGGCATCCAGTAGCTATTTGACAATTGCACAAGGTAAATATATCATGTAAATACAGAAAATAAATTAAAATATAAACAGAATATAAAATAAAGAAAGAACATAGAACATACATAAGAAATAGAATATAAGGCAAAAACAGAATATAGAAAATGAAATAATAATGTCATGTAAAACAAAAATAGAATATAGAATATAAAAACAAATAGAATTTAGAATATAAAAATAAAATATAGAATATATAATAAAAGTAGAATATAAAATAAAAATGGAATATAAAACAAAAATAGAATATAGAATATAAAAAACAAATAGAATTTAGAATATAAAATAAAATATAGAATATATTATGAATGTAGAATATAAAATAAAAATGGAATATAGAATATAAAATAAAAAGTACATGTAGAATGTAAAATAGAAATGGAATATAAAATAAAATAGAAATATAGAATATAAAATAAATTGGAAATATAGAATATAAAATAAAAATGGAATATAAGAAATAGAAATAAAAGTATAGAATATATAAACATAGAAATACAATATAAATTAAAAATAGAAATATAATATAAGAAATAGAAATAGAGTAGAAATGTGTTTGACTGTAATCACTGTAGGAGGTGTGTTAGTGTTGAACGCAGCAGCCCGTGTCACCGTTTGCTGTTTTTTCTGCAGGGTTTCTCCAATATGAGTGTGGATAAGGTGTTTTCTGGAGGTGCTAATGTAACAGGGTTCCAGATAATAAACCCGGAGAACCCCATCGTGCAGCAGTTCCTGCAGCGATGGGACCGACTGGACGAGAGAGAGTTTCCCGAGGCTAAGAACACGCCGCTAAAGGTCTCCGCTTCATTAACCCTGTATACAACTCATAAACTTCATCAGACTTCATCAGACTGCGCCTAGAACAAATATCATCACTGTTCAATGACAGTGGTTTTTAGTTTTAGTTTTCTTTACAGTTACTGTTTACATTGTGGCCAAATGTTATAATGATTGGACCAATAGAATCGCTCCAAAACTGCTTTAAACTAAACAACTTTTCATTGCCTAATATTAAAAGTGAAGACTCTACTGTAAAGTCAGATATATATATATATATATATATATATATATATATATATATATATATATATATATATATATATATATATAAAACTTTGAAATTCAGTAAATAAACAGTAATTGTGTAAAATGTTTGTGCTTTACATAGCGACGTGAAAATAATACCAATGAATAACGTTAACGTGATATGTTTTAATCCGAACCCACAGGACACGTGATTTATTTCGTTGGTGTATGTAGTATAATTTAGTTGGTTTTGTTGATGTATGTTGTTGAACACCAGGTGGTTTAGTAATTAAGATGTGTTCACCGTGTCTGTTCGTGTCCAGTACACGTCGGCGCTGACCCACGATGCCATCCTGGTGATCGCGGAGGCGTTCCGGTACCTGCGGCGTCAGCGGGTGGACATCTCTCGGCGGGGGAGCGCCGGAGACTGCCTGGCCAACCCGGCCGTGCCCTGGAGTCAGGGCATCGACATCGAGAGGGCTCTGAAAATGGTAGGAGGGGAATCAGGAGGGCTCGGCTGATAAAGTAGAACTCCAGTAAAGTCTCTGAAAGGAGGCTGTGAGTTTGTGCTGAGAAAATTAACGTCCCTCCCCCAGTAAAGTCCTATCAGCTGCTATAAATCAGCATCTACACCTCCTGTAATCAGTATCGCTGATACCATCTCTGTATCGGTCGGCCTCTGGTGCTCAGGGCTCCTCAGACCCACCACATGCAGCAGAACTGGAGGGTTTAGAAGACTGTAGTTACTGTAGTTACAGTTGTTATGCAGTGGTTGTTGCTGTCGTTGGTGTATTGCTGTTGTTATTTGGTGGCTGTTGCTGTGTGTCGTTGCCGTGTAGGTTCAAGTTCAGGGAATGACCGGAAACATTCAGTTCGACTCGTTCGGCCGGCGCTCCAACTACACCGTCAATGTTTACGAGATGAAGCCAGGAGGAGCCAGAAAGGTCAGCGAGGTCACCACACCATTGACCAGCTAACGTTACAGAACTAACAATTTCATATTGTTTATTTATAAACACTCTTAAACACGAGCGTGTAAAGTCTCCTGATCTGGGGCGTGTTTCCCAAAACGTTCGTAACGCTAAGAACTTCGTAACTTCGAACATTCTTAAAATTACGAATGTTTCCCGAAAGCCTTCGTAACTAACGTGGTGCGTAATGTCGTTTGTATAAAGTACAATACATTATTTGTTATATGTGTATATATACCTATTAATTTATATACTTTTAATTTATTTTATTCAGTGTAACAGTCGTAGTAGTAAATTAATACAAATATTATTTTCTAAAACTGACTGCTCATTTATGTTTACATATAAACTACCAATAGGAATGCTGAGTATGTGATCAACACTATAGGCTCTTATGTTTCTAGCAGTCTCCGCCCATTTCTGCTCTTTCTCTTTATTTGTAGAACGTCCCTGAGCTTCGAAAAATAGTATGTTTAGTTTTTTTCTAGCTAGGAAGGCTAATCGTGTACCTGTTTATAGGCTCAGTGTGATATAGCCTCGAAAGACCTGGTAATTCATTTTTGTCCTCTGGAGGGGACATGAGTCTCCAAACGATATTTCAAAATCTAAATAAGGTACCGAGCTAAAACCTGGTGTGCCATGTAGAGGACATCCTGGTCTTCCCAGTGATGTATCATGTGTTGGGGTGTGTCATTAGCAACAGAAGCTCCGCCTTTTTAAAAATGGCTGCCTCTCTTTAAGCACATTTTATGGGAGCGAGAGAGCTAAGTCAAGTTAGCTGTAAAATAATATGAATTTATTTTATTTCTAAAACTTATAATTGATATATTTTAGGTATAAAACTGTTGTAGCTAGTTTTCAAAACAATTTTTTTTGATATGCACGAAAGTTTAACTACTAACAGCATACCTTTTTTAAGTCCTTGGTAGTGGACATTGGGACTAAATCTGGTTTTATACTAAATTAATGATGTCACAGGTGACAGGAATTAGACTGAGGCAGAGATCATTTTGCAACATGTAAGCTCTGTAAAGATGTAAATTCATTACTAATTTATTTTTAATTACTTACTAATTGATTTTATTTCTCATTTATTTCTAAATAAAAACATTACATACTTATAAATTTTAAAAATAGAACATTAAAATGAAATGGACTGTAAGAGAAGTTGGGTACTGCGTGTGGAAAGGTTTGGAGTGATTAACGCAGGTGTAGCTAGTGTGCCTAAAAACTGTTAAAACATAAAATTTGTTTTTATTTTATTAAAGTAAGGGTGATCTTTGTAATGGGTTTTCTGTTTCTGTTCATATACAGTGCATATTTCTTATACTGACAAAAGTGGAAATTGTATTAAAAAAAAGTAAACAATGTTTGTTTACCCAGTTTTCATTTACAGTATTTTCTAGGATTAAGTTGGTGCTGATGTTGTGTCCTGATGTCCACTATAAAGGATAGTCCATAAAAAAATAATTAAAAATGTTAACAAAAAAAAACAGGGTAACTTTTTTTTTCATCTAATAAACTTATTTTATGTTGAAATTACTAAAATTCTTAAACTTAAATTTTTCTGCTGCTTAGGAGGATAGAAAACAATTGCATGTGAAATGTTTTTATTTAATATTTACTGAAAAGTAATGTAAATTCATATTTTTTGTTGTATTTTATTACACTTATTTACATAACGATACATAATGAGGAATGTAAATCGGTGGTTCAGTTCTCGACTGGAGGTGCCTATTCAGCGCTGATGCTGGGGGCGGAGTCAACAAATAGCTACCTGAAGCCGGGGTTCTTAAAGTTACGTCGTTCTTAAAGTTGTTCGTAAGTCACTAAGATCACTCGCTATCGGGAAACGCCCCCCTGATCAGTAGATGTATTTGAGACCACCAGGTATCATTAGAACAGATGTACGTAAGCAGTGTTGGGGTTCTCCTGTGTCTGATTGGTGCCGGTGGTTTGTGTGTGTTGCAGATCGGATACTGGAACGAATATGAGAAATTTGTTTATATAGTGGAGCTGCAGGTTACCAACGAGTCCTCTTCTGTGGAAAACCGAACAATTGTGGTCACTACTATTATGGTACACTCTCCGAAGCTGCTGTTGAGAAAAAACGTCCCTACCATGAATCCTTCTGCCCGTCCAGGCGGCTGGTGGGCCTTCCGCGCCGTCCTGGGGGGGCAGAACCGTTTTCTTCTTTCGTTTTGCTTTCCACCCACTCACTACATGTTGAAACAGTCGACCACTCGCGAGTGTTTCAACTGTATCAGTGTGGGTGCCAAAGCATGGTCACGTTCCCTACCACGGTGGCCTGTTGTAGCAGTGACATCACAATACCGGCTTTGGTAATGAAACAGGCTAGGCTTCCTCTCTCTCTCTCTCTCTCTCTCTCTCTCTCTCTCTCTCTCTCTCTGTCTCTCTCTCATGTCATACGTAAGTACGCGCCTGCGCTGCTGCGACGGCAAACGAGACGCAACCCACGCGCCTTCACTTCACGCACGGACACGCCCAGAATCTCAGAGCGTTTGAATTGTGGAGGGGGTTCCTTACAAGCCCCGCCCACTTTCAGATCTCTCACCAATTCTGTCTCCCTGGCAATCCCTGCTGAAGCACCCCTTCCTCTTTCGTCCAGCCGTCCAATCAGGAGCCGCCAAGACCAGCAAGCGGGTTAACATTTTTACATTTTGAAACAGAAATAATGTTACACACTTAATTAGGGACACCTGTACAAATACCTACTAATGCAACCGTCTGATTAGCCAATCCTGTGGCAGCAGAGAGAGAGAGAGGTCAGGAGGGAATGGCTAGACTGGTCCCGGCTGTGAGGCTACTTTAACTTATATAGGCACTGTGTACGACTGGGGTGCAGAAAAACATCTCAGAACGTGTCCAGTCTTGAGCTGCACCAGCTGGACGCACCTGAACTGGACAGCTCACAGATGGTCAGATCAGAACTTGTCTTCAACAGCACCAATCCCTGGACGAGAACAGTCCAGGCTGGTGGAGGGGGTGTAGTGGAGCAGGTAGTTCAACATCCAGCCCACCAACCATCGCAGAAACCTCCAGTAACCAGTCCAGAAACAGTCCAGGCTGGTGGATGGTAGTGGAGCGGGTAGTCCAGCAACCAGTCCAGGTTTAGTGGGTGTAAAGGGGTGGGGAATGTTTTCTTGGCACGCTTTGGGTCAGTCGCTGCTGGAATGACCACAGCCGGTTTGAGTATTGTTGCTGACCACGCCCGTCCCTTCACCTGACCGTCTTTTAACGGCTACTGCCAGCGTGATGATGAACCAGGTCACGTGAACAGGACAGGCCTGTGTTCCTCCCACAGTAACCTGCTCTGAACCCGGTAGAACTCTGAATGATCTGCAGGAACATCTCAACATGGACTAGAATCCCACAGGAATGTGTCCTACAGCTTGTGGCGTGAAGACCGAAGGCTGGGCAGAGACTGAACCAGTATCAGTGCAATGATCTAATGAAGAGCTCTTCAAGTGTAGGTGTTACGTGTAGTATATATCTTTGGACTGATCTGGAGTAGCGCGCTGATCTGGAGTGTTGTTGTGGGTTAGATGAAAGGTCACGCTGGAAATATAAATATTAAAAATAAACTGTTTCAAACGGGAACAAAGAGAATCTAAAAATAAGTCCAAACGCAGCTCAAAGCGCGGAGTTGAGTTTTATAAGAAAACCACATTCATATCATTAGAATTTCAAACGCCGCACATTTCCATAAATATGGGAGCTTTAATTGATGTGCTAGAACTGAGCTGGGGGGATCTGGGGGGATCTGGGGGCTGAGGAGCTCAGGGGGGGACCTTGTAAGGCTATGCTAATTCTGTTGCGCCAACGGGCTGGTGTAGGGCTCGACTTGGGAGTGCAGAGGTTGAGAGAGGAAACTGGGATAAAATTAATTAAACAGCAGATACAGTTAATTAATGAAGCTACTGAGTTAAATACATTCGGAGGAGCAAACGCTAACGCTACAGGTCATTAGCATCAGAGGAGAGAGACCGAGAGAGATACACTGCTTATTATAAACTTCTTAGAGAACAGCTGAATATTCATTATCAGACTGAGAAAATTCGAAAAGTCAATATTCGGATTTGCTCTTGTGTAGCATAATCTAGATAGCAAACTAAGTTAAGCTAGGTTGCTAGTCTAGTTTAGGTTTGTTAGGTGCTTTCTAGACTACTTTGGGTTGATTAGATGTTTACTTGACTAGTTTGGGTTGATTAGATGTATTCTAGACTCGATTGGGTTGATTAGATGTATTCTAGACTCGATTGGGTTGGGTAGATGTTTGCTAGGCTAGTTTGGGTTGATTAGATGTTTTCTAGATAAGTTTAGGTTAATAAGATGTTTTCTAGACTAGTTTGGGTTGATTAGATGTTTGCTATGCTAGTTTGGGGTGATTAGATGTATTCTAGACTCGATTGGGTTGGGTAGATGTTTGCTAGGCTAGTTTGGGTTGATTAGATGTTTTCTAGACTAGTTTAGGTTGATTAGATGTTTTCTAGACTAGTTTAAGTTAATAAGATGTTTTCTAGACTAGTTTTGGTTGATTAAATGTTTTCTAGACTAGTTTGGGTTGATTAGATGTTTTCTAGACTAGTTTGGGTTGATTAGATGTATTCTAGACTAGTTTAGGTTGAGTAAATGTTTGCTAGGCTAGTTTGGGTTGATTAGATGTTTGCTAGGCTAGTTTGGGTTGATTAGATGTTTGCTGAATTAGTTTGGTTTGGTTTGATTAGATGTTTTCTGGGCTAGTTTGGTTTGATTAGATGTTTTCTAGACTAGTTTGATTTGGGTTGATTAGATGTTTGCTAGACTAGTTTGGGTTGATTAGATGTTTGCTAGGCTAGTTTGGTTTGGTTTGATTAGATGTTTTCTAGACTAGTTTGGGTTGATTAGATGTTTTCTAGACTAGTTTGGTTTGATTAGATGTTTTCTAGACTAGTTTGGGTTGATTAGATGTTTTCTAGACTAGTTTGGGTTGATTAGATGTTTGCTGAATTAGTTTGGTTTGGTTTGATTAGATGTTTTCTAGACTAGTTTGGTTTGATTAGATGTTTTCTAGACTAGTTTAAGTTGATTAGATGTTTGCTGAATTAGTTTGGTTTGGTTTGATTAGATGTTTTCTAGACTAGTTTGGGTTGATTAGATGTTTGCTGAATTAGTTTGGTTTGGTTTGATTAGATGTTTTCTACACTAGTTTGGGTTGATTAGATGTTTTCTAGACTAGTTTGGTTTGATTAGATGTTTTCTACACTAGTTTGGGTTGATTAGATGTTTTCTAGACTAGTTTGGGTTGATTAGATGTTTGCTGAATTAGTTTGGTTTGGTTTGATTAGATGTTTTCTAGACTAGTTTGGTTTGATTAGATGTTTTCTAGACTAGTTTAAGTTGATTAGATGTTTGCTGAATTAGTTTGGTTTGGTTTGATTAGATGTTTTCTAGACTAGTTTGGGTTGATTAGATGTTTGCTGAATTAGTTTGGTTTGGTTTGATTAGATGTTTTCTAGACTAGTTTGGGTTGATTAGATGTGTTCTAGTCTAGTTTGGGTTGATTAGATGTTTGCTAGCCTAGTAAGAGCTTCCAGATTTCTACAGTCATATTTAAATGTACCATAAGGTTTGCCTTATCTTACATTTAAAGGACATGACTGCCTCTTCTGACTCTGTCTATGATCTGCTCCTCATAGGCAAAATCAGAACCACGAAAAAACGAAATGTAAAAAGCGCCAGGAGACCGACACGCAATGCTAGCATGCTAAGTTAGCGCCCTTTAGCAGGAAGGAGAGCGAGGCCTGATTGGACGGCTACGATATCTAAACATAAACGTTTTCTGAAAGCAGAGTTTATGTAGTTAATTCAGATTCAGTGTTAATAGTCAGAGTTATCATTCAGACTTCAAAGTCTTCAGCACAATTCTGAGAAAACCACTGAACACTGAACACCTCACCATCTTCACCCCTGCGCCAGAGTGTGTGTGTATGTGAGTGTGTGTGAACACTTGGATTTCTACACTTGTGAGGACTAAAGTTATACAGAGGATCGGGTAAAGTATTGCGAGGTCCTGACCTCAATGCCCTCAGAGTTGAACCTTTGGGATGAACTAGAACGAAGACTGTGACTCAAATGCTCTTCTGAGTAGAACACTCCAAAATCTTGTAGAAAGCTTCCCAGAAGAGGGAACCTATAACTGGACCAAAGCCATATTAATGAATTTAGAATGGGGGTCTATAAACGCGCTTGTAAGTGTCCTAATACTTTTGCCCATATAGTGTATGTATGTGTATGATCTATTTGGGTCAGCAGTGTACAAACCTCAGAGACCCTTATTTAATTACCAGTCAAAACAGAGATTACACCCAAATTATTCAGTTTTTATCTTTATCTTCATTACAGCTTCAGGAGCCTGTCTTTCAGTACAGACTCACTTTCAGTTCAGACTCACTTTCAGTACAGACTCACTTTCAGTTCAGACTCACTTTCCGTACAGACTCACTTTCAGTACAGACTCACTTTCAGTTCAGACTCACTTTCAGTACAGACTCACTTTCAGTTCAGACTCACTTTCAGTACAGACTCACTTTCAGTACAGACTCACTTTCAGTTCAGACTCACTTTCAGTTCAGACTCACTTTCAGTTCAGACTCACTTTCAGTACAGACTCACTTTCAGTACAGACTCACTTTCAGTTCAGACTCACTTTCAGTACAGACTCACTTTCAGTACAGACTCACTTTCAGTTCAGACTTACTTTCAGTTTAGATTCACTTTCAGTTCACACTCACTTTCAGTTCAGACTCACTTTCAGTACAGACTCACTTTCAGTACAGACTCACTTTCAGTTCAGACTCACTTTCAGTACAGACTCACTTTCAGTTCAGACTCACTTTCAGTACAGACTCACTTTCAGTTCAGACTCACTTTCAGTTCAGACTCACTTTCAGTACAGACTCACTTTCAGTTCAGACTCACTTTCAGTTTCAGCTCCTCCAGAGTTGAGTCTTAGAAGCTGCTTCTACTTCTCACCATCTAAATAACCCCAAACACATTCAGTGGTGTTGAGGTTCTGGACTCTGGGGTGGTCAGTCCATTCAGTGGTGTTGAGGTTCTAGACTTTGGGATGGTCAGTCCATTCAGTGGTGTTGAGGTTCTAGACTTTGGGATGGTCTGTCCATTCAGTGGTGTTGAGGTTCTAGACTTTGGGATGGTCTGTCCATTCAGTGGTGTTGAGGTTCTGGACTTTGGGATGGTCTGTCCATTCAGTGATGTTAAGGTTCTAGGGTTGGGGACTTTTTCTCAGTGAGGAGCTTCTTGGACAGTTACACAGCTTTCCAACCCCACAGTGTTGAGGTGTCTTCTCCCAGAGGTAGGATGGACAGAAGCACCTGTGGATGTTCTCAGATCTCAAGCAGATTGATGTTCTCCTGTTTTTCTGGTGGAGACACTGTAGGTGGTCTACTAGGGGTTTCAGATAGTTGATAGTTTTGGAAGCTCTTACTTTGTTTCACGTATTCACGCTGGTCAACAACTTGAAGAGGGTCTCTGACTTTTGTACATTACTGTATGAAACATATGGAGGAGATACACGACCTTATATCCCAACAAGGTATAAAATCAAGTGTGTATGTGTGTGTGAGCGTGTGAGCTTCTCTGCACACTTCCTTGACTTCACGGCCGCTTACTGACCAAAGCTCTTCCCCACTATCACTGTCCACAGTCCAGAAAACCCAGACCTGATCTGAACTGACCCCGCTTCACTGCTCTGTGTTCTCTAATGAAAGCTGGCTGACCATAATCACTGTCCACTGCTGTGTGTGACTAACCACGTGTGAGACTTGTTATGGTGAACGGGAGTGTTAACGTCTGTTGGTGTTTAAATGTCCGTGCGAGTGCCTGTGTGATCTTTTCAGCGGCTACATGCACAGATAGACCTTGGGGGTCGAGGCAGTGGGGGGTTATGGGGACGCTGTACTAGAGGTCTGCACATGGCTGTGTGATTGTTGACTGCCAATTAGCAAAGCCTAGCTCCATTTTTGACCCCGCCCAACCCAACCCAACATTATGTAGGGCCTTCAACCCTACCTGCCCAACCACACCAACCAACTTTGGGCCGTATCTGCGGCCACTCCAGCCGGTGTAGCATGTTTCCACGCCAACAAGGAGTATCACATCATGTGATGCATGGACAGCCAAGGAAAAACACGAACTTTAGCTTTAAAACCAAAACAGAGGCTGAACAGTAATTGTGTACAAAAAGAAATGATGTCCAATATTTAGTTAGAAACAGTTAAAATCTAGTCTAGAGTCTAGAGCTTTGAAATACTGCAAATTAAAAAAAGACCTTAAATTCACCCAATTTAAATTGAAGCTACATATTCCGTCTTTCTATTTTGGGATGGCGGAGTGGGCTGATGCACGTACTTCACAATGACTTGCAGGATTCAGGAGTTCATCTGGAAAATGTTCATGTACTGACTGCGTAACTGGACGCGCTAGTTGCTCTACTGATTTTGCGCACTGGGCTGTATAGAAGTAGGAGATTTCGGGCACAGCTTCAGCCCCAGTCCGGACCTCAGGGGTCAGCTGGAGCGCCACGATCATCATCACAGTATTCTCAAGGTCAGCTTGTGAACTCAGCCCGTGTCCCCAGAATATCTGTGCACAGGCCGACTTGTCCAGCATGGCTGCATGTTGCCCAGTCTTGTGTTTGTGTGTTGTTGGAGTGTGTGCGATGACCCCTGGCTGACCCCTGTCTGATCTGGTTAACAGGAGGCTCCGTATGTGATGTATAAGCGGAATTATATGCAGTTGGAGGGTAATGACCGCTATGAGGGCTACTGCGTGGACTTGGCCTCAGAGATCGCCAAGCACGTAGGAATCAAATACAAACTGTCCATCGTGGCCGACGGCAAGTACGGGGCGCGTGACCCCGAGACCAGGACCTGGAACGGCATGGTGGGAGAACTGGTGTACGGGGTAAGTCAGAGATCATGACCTCAGTAGAGGTCAGACAGGTGGTCAGGGGGTGGGATTAGAGAAGGGCGGATATGTGAAGCTAGCAACACTCGAGCTAAATTCTCCCACTTTGACGTCAAAACTTACATCCGGGAAATGTAGAGCTTTGAAATACTTTTTAAGAATCGCTACAAAAATTTTAGCTTTTAAAATAAAGTGTTTTTACATTACCAGAAATTTGAAAAAGTTCCATAAAATATTCTACAAACTTATAGGTATTAACTTGCTAAACTATTACAACGTGATTTATTAGTTTGTTTATCAAACTGGCTGTTGTTACATTATGAATCTTAATTTATTTAAAACAAGATTTATCAAATAAACAATAACAAAATATTTTTATATATTTTTTGAAAATTTAAATTTTTTGATCATTTTAAATATTTAACAATGTAGCTAAAAGAAAATTCTTTGCTGTTTTTTTGACTAGCTGATCATTTTTGTTGATACTTAAAAAAGCTATAATTGAAAATTTTAACAGATCATTGCAAAAAAAATGACAACAGCAAATTCTTAGTGTTGAATAGAATTTATTTATAAGAAAAATTAAACATTAAATTCTTTAGTAAACTGGAATATCTTGTGGTTGAACCACAGCACTGTGGCTGTAAATACATATTTGAGAAATATAGGAAAGTTCCAAGTTTTTGGTAAAAGTAAGTTTTTGATCTATAAAGTCTCTATAAAGAAATGTATTATTTTCTGTAAATTGGGTTCTCAGATATTCCCATGTTCTTAATCAGGGTCCTGATTTGAGTTTTTGAGGTCAGTTTTGGCTCATTGGGGTGATTGGTGGCTCGACGTGTCTTCCTGTCGGAGTGTTGCTAACTCCACCCAGGTCTTCGGTCTTGGTCAGCTTTCACAGCCCTGAACATAAAAAACCAGGAAATTCTCAGACATTCATAATTTGGTGAAAGAAAAATGTGTGCCGTGATTAAAATGTGTTTCCAGACAAACATTATGCTCGAAGGACCAACGAGGACAACTATAAACATCTATAAACAACTGAAGTAGATGTTTAGATATCAGCTACGTTCTCGTCAGTCTTTAGATCCTGGATTTCCAGTAAGTTTGACCTACATAGCAGAACAGTTTCTGATTGGTCTACAGTGATTTAGTTGTGCTGTTGATAAACAGCTAGTGGTACTTGTTTACACACCACTACACTTGTGTACTTAGTGTAGTAATTTAAGTAGTAGTAATTTAATGTTAATTTAACTTTTCTTGAGATTTTTTCTTAGAGAACGTATGAAATTCTGGACATTTGAGATATTCTGATATTATTGTGTTAACCACTGTATTAAATAAGTTACTTACAGTTTAGAAATAATACAGTTCAGACTAAAACACATGACTTCATTTAGTAGTTTAATATAAAACAAAGATTTTAGCAATAAACAACTTTGACTGAGAATTTTAATATTATTTTTTAATTAGAACAGCTTACTAGTGTTCCTTTTGTATATTTTTTGTTGCGATAATGAGATAAATTTTGGTTTGATTTGGTTCATTTGCTACTAAAAGATCAATAAAATGTCCAAGTCAGTGATATTCAGTCTTTTGTTTTTAGTACATGTACTTACAATCATGATTATTTTGCTAAAGACATTGACATTTACATATATTCACATTCGCTGGTCATTTATTGTCCACTTAAACTGGGGCTGAATTCAGTGGCCTAAGCTTAACGACTTCCAAGGAACAAAGAGGTGCTCAGATCATCCATGATCACTGGACGGTAAGACTGTGTGTTTGTTTTTTGTTTGTCTTGCTTACAGAGAGGTAGGAAATAATTTCTATCTACATTAAATACAGAATTCAATAAGTAGATATTCAGATTTGCATTGAATTATCAGATCAATTCTCTGATCAATGTAATAATAATAAAAATAACAATAACAAATAATCTTCATTTATTAAATGTAGTCATTCTGTACACAATGGTCACATGACAATATCAATAATTTTGCATTCCTAGAAAATAAATTGGAGTATTGCAGTAAATACTTTCACTTTCTTATTACTGTAATTCATTCTTAGTCAGAACGAGGCTCTGTATAAACTGATCATCCAATCAGACGTACAGGTACAGCTCTGGAAGTACACATAGCTATTGAGTTTTAATTAATTAATGAATGTTTAATAAGTCAATGGCAAATAACTTCTATTAACAAAGTCATTAAAGTCCAGCACTTCAAATATTATATTTGTAAATGTTTATATGTATATATGTGTTCGTAAACATAAACAACAATAGGACTCAGTAGTTATAAACCAGCTACAAATAAACAACACTGGTTCTCTGTTGCTTAGCTGTTGTTGGCTTTGTGTAGCATTGTGGTTCAATATTGTTGAATTATCTTTAATTCCATCTTCAGTTCTCCAGGATGACAAGGAGATCAGACTCTGTGATAGAGTCAGTTTCTAAATCCTCCACTGGAGATCAGATCTCTGTGATAGAGGTAGTTTCTAAATCCTCCACTGGAGATCAGACTCTGCGATAGAGTCAGTTTCTAAATCCTCCACTGGAGATCAGATCTCTGTAAGAGGTAGTTTCTAAATCCTCCACTGGAGATCAGATCTCTGTGATAGAGGTAGTTTCTAAATCCTCCACTGGAGATCAGATTTCTGCGATAGAGTCAGTTTCTAAGTCCTCCACTGGAGATCAGAACTTTCATCTTTTTATAAAGTTTAATAATGCGTCATAAACATGTAATAACACAAGTGACACTAATTTATAATTATAATAATTTAAACACTATAAATTTTATGGGATCTAGTGATTAAATAAAGTGATTAATATTCGTTACTATATAATAAATAAGCTGTAAAATACTATATATATATATATATATATATATATATATATATATATATATATATATATATATATATATATATATATATATATATCCTTAATTTTCTGTACAGTCATGGCCAAGAGTTTTGAGACTGGCACAAATTTTAGTTTTAGTTTAGTTTTAGTTTTAGTTTTAGTTTTAGTTTAGTTTTAGTTTTAGTTTTAGTTTTAGTTTTAGATTTAGATTTAGTTTTAGTTTTAGATTTAGTTTTAGTTTTAGTTTTCTGTCTCAGTTAGTTTAGAAGCTGGTGTCAGATGTTTGTATGATATAATGAAGTTAATGATAAACATTCCATACGTGTGTTAACTTCTTATTAACAAACACATCCAGTTTAAGTAAAGACTTCATATTTACAGTTGATCTTCTTTAAGACTTCTGATTTCTCCTCACCATGCTGGAGAGTTGATCACAGTTTCTGGGTTTTTGTTTGTCCACCCTCGTTTTGAGGACTGACCACAGGTTCTCAGTGGGATTGAGATCTGGGGAGGTTCCTGGCCATGGACCCAAAATCTCAATGTTTTGTTCACCGAGACACTTGGTGATCAGTTTTGTCTTGTGACATGGAGCTCCATCACGCTGGAGAAAGCACTGTTCATCTCCAGACTGCTCCTGGATGGTTGGGAGAAGTTGCTCTTGGAGGATGTTTTGATATGGTTCCTTATTCAGGTGGTGGTCTTAGGCAAAGTTTTGAATGAACCCACTCTCCTGGAGGAGAAGCAACCCCACACAGGAATGGTCTCAGGATGCTTCACTGTTGGCGTGACTCAGGACTCATGGTAGCGCTCACCTTTTCTTCTCCGGACAATCATTTCTCCAGACGTCCCAAACAGTCTGAAGGGTCTTCATCAGGGAGAATATCTGGACCCCAGTCCTCTGCAGTCCAATCCCTACACTTCTTGCAGAACGTCAGTCTGTTCTTGATGTTCTTGTTGGAGAGAAGTTTCTTCTTTGCTGCTCTTCTTGACACCAAGCCGTCCTCCAAAAGCCTTAGTCTCACTGAGCGTTCAGATACCCTCACTCCTGCCCTCTGCTGTTCCTGAGCGAGCTCTGCACTGGTGGTGACCCGGTCTCGTAGCTGCTCCTCTTTAGGAGACGGTCCTGACGCTCGCTTGACTTTCTTGGGCGTCCTGAAGCTTCTTTGCTGCAGCTGAACCACTCTCCTTGAAGTTCTTGTTGATTGGATAAATAGTTGATTGGGGTGTCTTTCACCCGTGAAACCCTTTTGATGCGATGATGGCAGCACGTGTTGTCTTGGAGGTAACCATGGTTACCAGAAGAAAGCTTTAAAGCACCACTTCCCATTTAAAGCAGCCAGTCTGATCTTCTACTCAGCAGGACAGAGAGATATCAGCTGTCTGGTCCTCATTAAGCTTTTCTCCTGAGCTAACGAGATCATCACTGAGATGATGTGTGAGGTGGTTCTGTAGGGCTGGAGGGCAGTGATGTTTGTGATGAGGTCCCATCTTCACCATCTAGAGTTAATACAAACCATCACCAGAAGAACTGAGACAACAAACTTTGTGAAAACCAAACGTTATAGCATTCTTAAAACTTTTGGCCACGACTGTATGTACTGTAATACAACGCTGGACCAGCCCCGCAGCACACAAACCAAATATACAGCTATAGACTACCGGCCACGCCTCCAGCTCCGAGCCAGCCAATAGCAGGACACTACAGGATACGCCCTCACTTACGCTGACCTTTAACATTCAGACACTAATGAGCTAAAATATCACCACTCCGTAGTCATGTTCATAATAAATTAGAAATACATTAATAAGAGCGTACGGTGTAATTCCTGTTATAGTAGTTATAATAACATACATAGTTTATAAAGCAAGACTATCAAACATAATCTTTTGTTCTCACATATATATATATATATATATATATATATATATATATATATATATATATATATATATATATATTAGAGATGGACCGATCAGGGTTTTTGAGGCATTCCATAACCGTTCCATAACCATTTCATAACCATCCATAACTGTTCCATAACCATTCCATTACCATCCATATCCATTCAATAAACATTCCATAACCATCCATAAACATTCCATAACCATACATACCTGTTCCATAACCATCCATAACCATCCCGTAACCATTCCATAAACATTCCATAACCATCCATAACCATTCCATAATCATCCATAACTGTTCCATATCCATTCCATAACCATTCCATAACCATTCATAACCATTCCATAACCATTCAATAACCATTCCATAACTGTTCCATAACCATTCCATAACGGTTCCATAACCATCCCATAATCATTCCATAACCGTTCCATAACCATCCATAACCATTCCATAACCATCCATAACCACCCATAACCATTCTATAACCATCCATAACCATCCATAACCACCCATAACCATTCTATAACCATCCATAACCATCCATAACCACCCATAACCACCCATAACCATTCTATAACCATCCATAACCACCCATAATCACCCACAACCATTCTATAACCACCCATAACCACCCATAACCATCCATAACCACCCATAACCATCCATAACCACCCATAACCATTCTATAACCATCCATAACCACCCATAACCATTCTATAACCATCCATAACCACCCATAACCACCCATAACCATTCTATAACCATCCATAACCATCCATAACCACCCATAACCATCCATAACACGGTCCGCCAATTAGGGATCCCAGTTATAAGGTACTGTGTGGGCTTTATAACGCTTCTTAAATTAGTTTATAAATTATTATGAATGCAAGACTCATTAGTAATGAATAATTATCTAGAGTTCGTTATTCGTTTAAAATCAGAGGTTTAGGAATGTTAGGAATGTTATAACAGCGCTCTGAGCCTCTATTACTGTTTATAAGTAGTGTTCTAAGTTTGTTTATAAGCATGAATACCTGCGTCATAGGTGGCCCTCCTGCTTACTGCCCCCCGACCCCCATCCCGCTGACCTTCCTGTGTCCACGCTGTGTGTTTGTAGAGGGCGGACATCGCGGTGGCGCCGCTGACCATCACTCTGGTGCGAGAAGAAGTGATCGACTTCTCGAAGCCCTTCATGAGTCTCGGCATCTCCATCATGATCAAGAAGCCGCAGAAGTCCAAGCCGGGGGTCTTCTCCTTCCTGGACCCGCTGGCCTACGAGATCTGGATGTGCATCGTGTTCGCCTACATCGGCGTGAGCGTGGTCCTGTTCCTGGTCAGCCGCTTCAGCCCCTACGAGTGGCACCTGGACGACGGCGACGAGGCCAAAGACCCTCAGAGCCCCCCGGACCCGCCCAACGACTTCGGCATCTTCAACAGCCTGTGGTTCTCGCTCGGAGCCTTCATGCAGCAGGGATGCGATATCTCGCCAAGGTTGGTTCTCCATTCCGAAACCAGCAGCGACCAACGTCCTCCATCTCCACCTCCACCTTCACCTTCATCCCTCTCTCCACTCTCTCTCTCTCTCTCTCTCTCTCTCTCTCTCTCCACGGCTGGTTCTCTGCATTTTATGGTCCATTCGTCCTTCAGTCACGACGCCATGGTGCATATACGTTATTCCCGTACGCCTCTCCTCCTGTTCATTCGTTCATTCGTTCATTCGTTCATTCGTTCATTCGTTCATTCGTTCACTCAGCTTCCACTTCATCTTCTTTTATTCCACTTGATTTCTGTCATCCGTAATCTGTTCTTCTTTCTCTTCATGACACAAATGATCTCAGCCAGAAATACAAAAATATTTGAAAATTTAAAAATTTTGAATTGTTCGAAGTGAATTTTGATTCTCAGGTACCTTCATATATATTAACTACAGGCCATCTTGAAAGCTGCCATATTGGATCACGGGCAAGTTTGTCCAATGGGAAGGTGGTCGTGTAGCAGATCAAAGAGGACCAGAACTGATCAGAAATCGATTGATCCAATCAGATTTGCAATATCTCTTGTAGTTCAAACGTTATCAAGACAGGAAGACATGTCCAGTGAGTTGTCCCTGGAGCTGAACTCAATCAATTTCTGATCAGTTCTGATCTTCTTTGATCTGCTACATGACCTCCTTCCCACTGGATAAACTTGACCTTGATCCAATCTGGCGGCTTTCAATATGGCCTGTAGTTAATACATTTGTATACTGTGTATCAGTACAGTGTTGCTAAGCAATAGATAAAGTATGTCTAGAAATATGAATACGCTACAGTACTCTATGAAAGAGAGCTTTAATACAGACTTATTTAGCGTTTATCTAAGCGCTCCGTGTAGAATATAACTCAGTATAGAGTATAACTCAGTGTAGAGTATAACTCAGTGTAGAGTATAACTCAGTATAGAGTATAACTCAGTGTAGAGTATAACTCAGTGTAGAATATAACTCAGTGTAGAATATAACTCAGTGTAGAGTATAACTCGTTGTAGAGTATAACTCAGTGTAGAGTATAACTCAGTGTAGAGTAAAACTCAGTGTAGAATATAACTCAGTGTAGAATATAACTCAGTGTAGAGTAAAACTCAGTGTACAATATAGCTCAGTGTAGAGTATAACTCAGTGTAGAGTATAACTCAGTGTAGAATATAACTCAGTGTAGAGTATAATTCAGTGTAGAATATAACTCAGTGTAGAATATAACTCTGTAGAGTATAACTCATTGTAGAGTAAAACTCAGTGTAGAGTATAACTCATTGTAGAGTAAAACTCAGTGTAGAGTATAACTCAGTGTAGAATATAACTCAGTGTAGAATATAACTCAGTGTAGAATATAACTCAGTGTAGAGTATAACTCAGTGTAGAATATAACTCAGTGTAGAGTAAAACTCAGTGTAGAATATAACTCAGTGTAGAGTACAACTCAGTGTAGAATATAACTCAGTGTAGAGTATAACTCAGTGTAGAATATAACTCAGTGTAGAGTATAACTCAGTGTAGAGTATAACTCAGTATAGAGTATAACTAAGTGTAGAATATAACTCAGTGTAGAATATAACTCAGTGTAGAATATAACTCAGTGTAGAGTAAAACAGTGTAGAATATAACTCAGTGTAGAATATAACTCAGTGTAGAATATAACTCAGTGTAGAATATAACTCAGTGTAGAATATAACTCAGTGTAGAGTAAAACTCAGTGTAGAATATAACTCAGTGTAGAATATAACTCAGTGTAGAGTATAACTCAGTGTAGAATATAACTCAGTGTAGAGTAAAACTCAGTGTAGAGTATAACTCAGTGTACAGTATAACTCAGTGTAGAATATAACTCAGTGTAGAATATAACTCAGTGTAGAGTATAACTCAGTGTAGAATATAACTCAGTGTAGAATATAACTCAGTGTAGAGTATAACTCAGTATAGAGTATAACTAAGTGTAGAATATAACTCAGTGTAGAGTATAACTCAGTGTAGAATATAACTCAGTGTAGAGTATAACTCAGTGTAGAGTATAACTCAGTGTAGAATATAACTCAGTGTAGAGTATAATTCAGTGTAGAATATAACTCAGTGTAGAATATAACTCAGTGTAGAGTATAACTCAGTGTAGAGTACAACTCAGTGTAGAGTATAACTTAGTGTAGAGTAAAACTCAGTGTAGAATATAACTCAATGTAGAATGTAACTCAGTGTAGAGTAAAACTCAGTGTAGAATATAACTCAGTGTAGAATAAAACTCAGTGTAGAATATAACTCAGTGTAGAGTAAAACTCAGTGTAGAGTAAAACTCAGTGTAGAATATAACTCAGTGTAGAATATAACTCAGTGTAAAGTAAAACTCAGTGTAGAATATAACTCAGTGTAGAGTAAAACTCAGTGTAGAATATAACTCAGTGTAGAATATAACTCAGTGTAGAGTAAAACTCAGTGTAGAATATAACTCAGTGTAGAATATAACTCAGTGTAGAATAAAACTCAGTGTAGAGTAAAACTCAGTGTAGAATATAACTCAGTGTAGAGTAAAACTCAGTGTAGAGTAAAACTCAGTGTAGAATATAACTCAGTGTAGAATATAACTCAGTGTAAAGTAAAACTCAGTGTAGAATATAACTCAGTGTAGAGTAAAACTCAGTGTAGAATATAACTCAGTGTAGAATATAACTCAGTGTAGAGTAAAACTCAGTGTAGAATATAACTCAGTGTAAAATATAACTCAGTGTAGAGTAAAACTCAGTGTAGAATATAACTCAGTGTAGAGTAAAACTCAGTGTAGAATATAACTCAGTGTAGAGTATAACTCAGGGTAGAATATAACTCAGTGTAGAGTATATCTCAGTGTAGAATATAACTTAGTGTAGAGTAAAACTCAGTGTAGAATATAACTCAGTGTAGAATATAACTCAGTGTAGAGTATAACTCAGTGTAGAATATAACTCAGTGTAGAATATAACTCAGTGTAGAATATAACTCAGTGTAGAGTATAACTCAGTGTAGAATATAACTCAGTGTAGAATATAACTCAGTGTAGAGTATAACTCAGTGTAGAATATAACTCAGTGTAGAATATAACTCAGTGTAGAATATAACTCAGTGTAGAGTATAACTCAGTGTAGAATATAACTCAGTGTAGAGTAAAACTCAGTGTAGAATATAACTCAGTGTAGAATATAACTCAGTGTAGAGTATAACTCAGTGTAGAGTATAACTCAGTGTAGAATATAACTCAGTGTAGAATATAACTCAGTGTAGAGTAAAACTCAGTGTAGAATATAACTCAGTGTAGAGTATAACTCAGTGTAGAGTATAACTCAGTGTAGAATATAACTCAGTGTAGAGTATAATTCAGTGTAGAATATAACTCAGTGTAGAATATAAGTCATTGTAGAATATAACTCAGTGTAGAATATAACTCAGTGTAGAGTATAATTCAGTGTAGAATATAACTCAGTGTAGAATATGTCATTGTAGAGTATAACTCAGTGTAGAATATAACTCAGTGTAGAGTAAAACTCAGTGTAGAATATAACTCAGTGTAGAATATAACTCAGTGTAGAATATAACTCAGTGTAGAGTATAACTCAGTGTAGAGTATAACTCCATGTAGAATATAACTCAGTGTAGAGTATAACTCAGTGTAGAATATAACTCAGTGTAGAGTATAACTCAGTGTAGAATATAACTCAGTGTAGAATATAACTCAGTGTAGAGTATAACTCAGTGTATTAATACTAATATTAACACAAATAGTAATACTAATACTAACACTAATATTAACACTAATATTAATACTAGTATTAACACTAATATTAATACTAATATTAACACTAATATTAATGCTAATATTAATACTAATATTAACGCTAATATTAATACTAATACTAATGCTAATATTAATACTAGTATTAACACTAATATTAATACTATTATTAACACTAATACTAATGCTAATATTAACGGTAATATTAATGCTAATATTAACACTAATATTAACACTAATTTTAATACTATTATTAACACTAATACTAGTACTAATATTAACACTAATATTAACACTAATATTAACACTAATATTAATGCTAATATTAACACTAATATTAACACTAATTTTAATACTAATATTAACACTAATATTAACACTAGTATTAATACTAACATTAACATTAATATTAATACTAATATTAATGCTAATATTAATACTAATATCAACACTAATAATAACACTAATATTAATGGTAATATTAATACTAACATTAACACTAATATTAATGCTAATATTAACACTAATATTAATGCTAATGTTAATACTAATATTAACACTAATATTAATACTAATATTAACACTAATATTAACACTAATATTAAAAGTAGTAATAGATCTACTGTGTGATGTTGGCTGTAGTAGCTCAGTGAAGACGTCTGATTGGCTGAGAGATGGTGGTGTGTTGTGTAGAGACTGAGAGCCTCCAATAAAATAACTTATATTCACCATGTGCTGACTGTAAAATACACAGACTCAGTGCCTCTCTACCTCTCTACCTCTACCTCTCTCTATCTCTACCTCTCTCTATCTCTACCTCTCTCTATCTCTACCTCTCTCTATCTCTACTTCTCTATCTCTACCTCTCTCTATCTCTACCTCTCTCTATCTCTACCTCTCTCTATCTCTACCTCTCTCTATCTCTACTTCTCTACCTCTACCTCTCTACCTCTACCTCTCTACCTCTCTACCTCTACCTCTCTACCTCTCTACCTCTACCTCTCTCTATCTCTACCTCTCTCTATCTCTACCTCTCTCTATCTCTACCTCTCTCTATCTCTACTTCTCTACCTCTACCTCTCTACCTCTACCTCTCTACCTCTCTCTATCTCTACCTCTCTCTATCTCTACCTCTCTCTATCTCTACCTCTCTCTATCTCTACTTCTCTACCTCTGCCTCTCTACCTCTGCCTCTCTACCTCTACCTCTCTACCTCTCTACATCCACTTCTCTCTATCTCTACCTCTCTACCTCTACCTCTCTACCTCTCTACATCCACTTCTCTCTATCTCTCTATCTCTACCTCTCTCTATCTCTACCTCTCTCTATCTCTACTTCTCTCTATCTCTACTTCTCTACCTCTACCTCTCTGCCTCTCTACCTCTCTCTATCTCTACTTCTCTCTATCTCTACTTCTCTATCTCTCTACCTCTCTCTATCTCTACCTCTCTACCTCTCTCTATCTCTACCTCTCTACCTCTACCTCTCTACCTCTCTACCTCTACCTCTACCTCTCTACCTCTACCTCTCTACCTCTACCTCTCTACCTTTCTACCTCTACCTCTCTACCTCTCTACCTCTATCTCTACCTCTCTACCTCTCTACCTCTACCTCTCTATCTCTACCTCTCTACCTCTACCTCTCTACCTCTACCTCTCTCTATCTCTACCTCTCTACTTCTCTCTACATCCACTTCTCTCTATCTCTACCTCTCTCTATCTCTACCTCTCTACCTCTACCTCTCTACCTCTCTACTTCTCTCTACATCCACTTCTCTCTATCTCTACCTCTCTACCTCTCTCTATCTTTACCTCTCTACCTCTACCTCTCTACCTCTCTACTTCTCTCTACATCCACTTCTCTCTATCTCTACCTCTCTACCTCTCTCTATCTCTACCTCTCTCTATCTCTACCTCTCTCTATCTCTACCTCTACCTCTCTACCTCTCTACTTCTCTCTACATCCACTTCTCTCTATCTCTACCTCTCTACCTCTCTCTATCTCTACCTCTCTACCTCTCTCTATCTCTACCTCTCTCTATCTCTACCTCTCTCTATCTCTACCTCTCTCTATCTCTACTTCTCTCTATCTCTACTTCTCTACCTCTCTGCCTCTCTACCTCTCTCTATCTCTACTTCTCTCTATCTCTACTTCTCTCTATCTCTACTTCTCTACCTCTACCTCTCTGCCTCTCTACCTCTCTCTATCTCTACTTCTCTCTATCTCTACTTCTCTCTATCTCTACTTCTCTACCTCTACCTCTCTACCTCTCTACCTCTCTCTATCTCTACCTCTCTCTATCTCTACCTCTCTCTGTGTCTACTTCTCTCTATCTCTACTTCTCTACCTCTACCTCTCTGCCTCTCTACCTCTCTCTATCTCTACTTCTCTCTATCTCTACTTCTCTATCTCTCTACCTCTACCTCTACCTCTCTACCTCTCTACCTCTCTCTATGTCTACTTCTCTCTATCTCTACTTCTCTATCTCTCTACCTCTACCTCTACCTCT
>CM038726.1:525604-593104 GCA_021613375.1 Megaleporinus macrocephalus
GAGTAGTATTAGTATTATCTGCTGAGTAGTATTAGTATTATCTGCTGAGTAGTATTAGTATATCTGCTGAGTAGTATTAGTATATCTGCTGAGTAGTGTTAGTATATCTGCTGTGTAGTGTTAGTATATCTGCTGAGTAGTATTAGCATTATCTGCTGAGTAGTATTAGTATATCTGATGAGTAGTATTAGTATTATCTGATGAGTAGTATTACTATTATCTGATGAGTAGTATTAGTATATCTGCTGAGTAGTATTAGTATATCTGCTGAGTAGTATTAGTATTATCTGCTGAGTAGTATTAGTATTATCTGATGAGTAGTATTAGTATTATCTGATGAGTAGTATTAGTATATCTGCTGAGTAGTATTAGTATTATCTGATGAGTAGTATTAGTATTATCTGCTGAGTAGTATTAGTATATCTGCTGAGTAGTGTTAGTATTATCTGATGAGTAGTATTAGTATTATCTGCTGAGTAGTATTAGTATATCTGCTGAGTAGTATTAGTATATCTGCTGAGTAGTAATAATATTATCTGCTGAGTAGTATTAGTATATCTGCTGAGTAGTATTAATATTATCTGCTGAGTAGTATTAGTATTATCTGCTGAGTAGTATTAGTATATCTGCTGAGTAGTATTAGTATAACTGCTGAGTAGTGTTAGTATTATCTGCTGAGTAGTATTAATATTATCTGCTGAGTAGTGTTAGTATATCTGCTCAGTAGTATTAGTATTATCTGCTGAGTAGTGTTAGTATATCTGCTCACTAGTATTAGTATTATCTGCTGAGTAGTGTTAGTATATCTGCTGAGTAGTATTAGTATTATCTGATGAGTAGTATTAGTATTATCTGCTGAGTAGTATTAGTATATCTGCTGAGTAGTATTAGTATATCTGCTGAGTAGTGTTAGTATTATCTGCTGAGTAGTATTAGTATATCTGCTGAGTAGTATTAGTATATCTGCTGAGTAGTATTAGTATATCTGCTGAGTAGTATTAGTATTATCTGCTGAGTAGTATTAGTATATCTGCTAAGTAGTATTAGTATTATCTGCTGAGTAGTATTAGTATTATCTGCTGAGTAGTGTTAGTATTATCTGCTGAGTAGTATTAGTATTAGCTACTGAGTAGTATTAGTATTATCGGCTGAGTAGTATTAGTATTATCTGCTGAGTAGTGTTAGTATATCTGCTAAGTAGTATTAGTATTATCTGCTGAGTAGTATTAGTAATATCTGCTGAGTAGTATTAGTATATCTGCTGAGTAGTATTAGTATATCTGCTGAGTAGTATTAGTATATCTGCTGAGTAGTGTAAGTATATCTGCTAAGTAGTATTAGTATTATCTGCTGAGTAGTATTAGTATTATCTGCTGAGTAGTATTAGTATATCTGCTGAGTAGTATTAGTATTATCTGCTGAGTAGTATTAGTATATCTGCTGAGTAGTATTAGTATTATCTGCTGAGTAGTATTAGTATTATCTGCTGAGTAGTATTAGTATATCTGCTGAGTAGTATTAGTATTATCTGCTGAGTAGTATTAGTATTATCTGCTGAGTAGTATTAGTATATCTGCTGAGTAGTATTAGTATATCTGCTGAGTAGTGTTAGTATATCTGCTGAGTAGTATTAGCATTATCTGCTGAGTAGTATTAGTATTATCTGCTGAGTAGTATTAGTATTATCTGCTGAGTAGTATTAGTATATCTGCTGAGTAGTGTTAGTATATCTGCTGAGTAGTATTAGTATATCTGCTGAGTAGTATTTGCATTATCTGCTGAGTAGTATTAGTATATCTGATGAGTAGTATTAGTATTATCTGATGAGTAGTATTAGTATTATCTGATGAGTAGTATTAGTATATCTGCTGAGTAGTATTAGTATATCTGCTGAGTAGTATTAGTATTATCTGATGAGTAGTATTAGTATTATCTGATGCGTAGTATTAGTATATCTGCTGAGTAGTATTAGTATTATCTGCTGAGTAGTATTAGTATTATCTGATGAGTAGTATTAGTATTATCTGCTGAGTAGTGTTAGTATTATCTGCTGAGTAGTATTAGTATATCTGATGAGTAGTATTAGTATATCTGCTGAGTAGTATTAGTATATCTGCTGAGTAGTATTAGTATTATCTGATGAGTAGTATTAGTATATCTGATGAGTAGTGTTAGTATTATCTGCTGAGTAGTATTAGTATTATCTGCTGAGTAGTGTTAGTATTATCTGCTGAGTAGTGTTAGTATTATCTGCTGAGTAGTGTTAGTATTATCTGCTGAGTAGTGTTAGTATTATCTGCTGAGTAGTGTTAGTATTAGCTGCTGAGTAGTATTAGTATATCTGCTGAGTAGTATTAGTATATCTGCTGAGTAGTGTTAGTATTATCTGCTGAGTAGTGTTAGTATTATCTGCTGAGTAGTATTAGTATATCTGCTGAGTAGTGTTAGTATATCTGCTGAGTAGTATTAGTATTATCTGCTGAGTAGTGTTAGTATATCTGCTGAGTAGTATTAGTATTATCTGCTGAGTAGTATTAGCATTATCTGATGAGTAGTATTAGTATATCTGCTGAGTAGTATTAGTATATCTGATGAGTAGTATTAGTATTATCTGCTGAGTAGTATTAGTATTATCTGCTGAGTAGTATTAGTATATCTGCTGAGTAGTATTAGTATATCTGATGAGTAGTATTAGTATTATCTGCTGAGTAGTGTTAGTATTATCTGCTGAGTAGTATTAGTATTATCTTCTGAGTAGTATTAATATATCTGCTGAGTAGTATTAGTATTAGCTGCTGAGTAGTATTAGTATATCTGCTGAGTAGTATTAGTATTATCTGCTGAGTAGTATTAGTATTAGCTGCTGAGTAGTATTAGTATATCTGCTGAGTAGTATTAATATCTGCTGAGTAGTATTAGTATTATCTGCTGAGTAGTATTAGTATATCTGCTGAGTAGTATTAGTATATCTGATGAGTAGTATTAGTATTATCTGCTGAGTAGTGTTAGTATTAGCTGCTGAGTAGTATTAGTATTATCTTCTGAGTAGTATTAATATATCTGCTGAGTAGTATTAGTATTAGCTGCTGAGTAGTATTAGTATATCTGCTGAGTAGTATTAGTATTATCTGCTGAGTAGTATTAGTATTAGCTGCTGAGTAGTATTAGTATATCTGCTGAGTAGTATTAGTATTATCTGCTGAGTAGTGTTAGTATTATCTGCTGAGTAGTATTAGTATTATCTGCTGAGTAGTATTAGTATTATCTGCTGAGTAGTGTTAGTATTATCTGCTGAGTAGTATTAGTATTATCTGCTGAGTAGTATTAGTATATCTGATGAGTAGTATTAGTATATCTGATGAGTAGTATTAGTATATCTGATGAGTAGTGTTAGTATTATCTGCTGAGTAGTATTAGTATTATCTGCTGAGTAGTGTTAGTATTATCTGCTGAGTAGTGTTAGTATTATCTGCTGAGTAGTATTAGTATTATCTGCTGAGTAGTGTTAGTATTATCTGCTGAGTAGTATTAGTATTATCTGCTGAGTAGTATTAGTATTATCTGCTGAGTAGTGTTAGTATTATCTGCTGAGTAGTATTAGTATTATCTGCTGAGTAGTATTAGTATTATCTGCTGAGTAGTGTTAGTATTATCTGCTGAGTAGTATTAGCATTATCTGCTGAGTAGTATTAGTATATCTGCTGAGTAGTATTAGTATTATCTACTGAGTAGTATTAGTATTATCTGCTGAGTAGTATTAGCATTATCTGCTGAGTAGTGTTAGTATTATCTGCTGAGTAGTATTAGCATTATCTGCTGAGTAGTATTAGTATATCTGCTGAGTAGTATTAGTATTATCTGCTGAGTAGTGTTAGTATTATCTGCTGAGTAGTGTTAGTATATCTGCTGAGTAGTATTAGTATTATCTGCTGAGTAGTATTAGTATTATCTGCTGAGTAGTATTAGTATTATCTGCTGAGTAGTATTAGCATTATCTGCTGAGTAGTGTTAGTATATCTGCTGAGTAGTATTAGTATTATCTGCTGAGTAGTATTAGTATTATCTGCTGAGTAGTGTTAGTATTATCTGCTGAGTAGTATTAGTATTATCTGCTGAGTAGTATTAGTATATCTGCTGAGTAGTATTAGTATTATCTGCTGAGTAGTGTTAGTATTATCTGCTGAGTAGTGTTAGTATATCTGCTGAGTAGTATTAGTATTATCTGCTGAGTAGTATTAGTATTATCTGCTGAGTAGTATTAGTATTATCTGCTGAGTAGTATTAGTATATCTGCTGAGTAGTGTTAGTATTATCTGATGAGTAGTATTAGCATTATCTGCTGAGTAGTATTAGTATATCTGCTGAGTAGTATTAGTATTATCTACTGAGTAGTATTAGTATTATCTGCTGAGTAGTATTAGTATATCTGCTGAGTAGTATTAGTATATCTGCTGAGTAGTGTTAGTATATCTGCTGAGTAGTATTAGTATATCTGCTGAGTAGTGTTAGTATATCTGCTGAGTAGTATTAGTATATCTGCTGAGTAGTGTTAGTATATCTGATGAGTAGTATTAGTATATCTGCTGAGTAGTATTAGTATTATCTGCTGAGTAGTATTAGTATTACCTGCTGAGTAGTATTAGTATTATCTGCTGAGTAGTATTAGTATTATCTGCTGAGTAGTGTTAGTATATCTGATGAGTAGTATTAGTATATCTGATGAGTAGTATTAGTATATCTGCTAAGTAGTGTTAGTATTATCTGCTGAGTAGTATTAGTATATCTGCTAAGTAGTATTAGTATTATCTGCTGAGTAGTATTAGTATATCTGCTGAGTAGTATTAGTATTATCTGCTGAGTAGTATTAGTATTATCTGCTGAGTAGTATTAGTATATCTGCTGAGTAGTATTAGTATTATCTGCTGAGTAGTATTAGTATATCTGATGAGTAGTATTAGTATATCTGATGAGTAGTATTAGTATATCTGCTAAGTAGTATTAGTATTATCTGCTGAGTAGTATTAGTATATCTGCTGAGTAGTATTAGTATTATCTGCTGAGTAGTATTAGTATTATCTGCTGAGTAGTATTAGTATATCTGCTGAGTAGTATTAGTATTATCTGCTGAGTAGTATTAGTATATCTGATGAGTAGTATTAGTATATCTGATGAGTAGTATTAGTATTATCTGCTGAGTAGTGTTAGTATTAGCTGATGTGTAGTATTAGTATTATCTGCTGAGTAGTATTAGTATTTCTAGTGTACTAAGTACTAATCCACGGCTGAGTAATCTGCTGTCATATTCTCTCTGTTCCGTCTCTCTCTTCTCGTTTCCTCCCTCCGTCTTTCTCTGGATCTATGTTTCCTCCTCACGCTCCTTCGCCTATTCTGCTCCTCCCTGTTTTCCCCCTCACTCCTCCTGTCTCACTCCTCCTGTCTCACTCCTCCTGTCTCACTCCTCCTGTCTCACTCTGTCTCTCAGGTCTCTCTCAGGTCGTATTGTAGGTGGTGTGTGGTGGTTCTTCACCCTCATCATCATCTCGTCGTACACGGCTAACCTGGCTGCTTTCCTCACGGTGGAGAGGATGGTGTCTCCGATAGAGAGCGCTGAAGATCTGGCTAAGCAGACGGAGATCGCGTACGGCACGCTGGACTCTGGCTCCACCAAGGAGTTCTTCAGGGTGAGGACAAGCTCCGCCCACATACACGTTGTTTAATCAGGTTACATTGAAAACTTTCATGAAGCCCAGAGTCACCTTCCAAACACTTCTCCACACAAAGCTCCTCACTACTGATCCGATCTACAAGCCTGATCAGACTAAACTCACCTTCACGTGTTTATCAGATAAGAGTAATAATGTCTGATCTCTGACTGATCAATCGTACGAACTATTCAGGACTGCTTAGTAGTAAGTACTGTGCTGTGGATTAGTGTTGCTCTAGAGTTGGATGAAATGTTCTGGACTGGTCCTGCTCTAGAGGAGAATCAGCTGATTTGGTCTAGTAGTGCTGTAGAGTACTATTAACTTTACTTTCAGCTTCAGCGTTACTCTAGTGTAGGGTTCGAATGAAGTATTGTGGATTAACAGGTATAATAAAGTATAATTAGTTTATTGGTAATCCAGATTAGTTTATTGATACTTCATATTAGTTGATTAGTCCTAGATTAGGTTATTAGTACTCCAGGTTAGTTCATTGGTATTCCAGGTTGGTTCATTAGTACTCCAGATTATTTAATTCGTAATCTAGATTAGTTCATTGGTAATCCAAATGACTTCATTGGTACTCAAGGTTAGTTCATTGGTACTCCAGATTAGTTGATTGGTACTCCAGATTAGTTTATTGGTACTCCAGATTAGTTCATTGGTGCTCCAGTTTAGTTAAGTAGTACTCCAGATTACTTCATTAGTACTCCAGGTTAGTGCATTGGTACTCCAGATTACTTCATTGGTACTCCAGATTACTTAATTGGTAATCTAGGTTAATTTATTGGTACTCAAGATTACTTCATTGGTTCTCCAGATTAATTTATTGGCAATACTGCTTTGTTCATTGGTACTCCAGATTACTTTATTGCTAATGCAGGTTATCCAGGTTAATTTATTGATACTCCAGATTAGTTTATTGGTACTCCAGATAACTTTTTTGGTACTCCAGATTAGTTTATTGGTACTCCAGATTAGTTTATTGGTACTCCAGATTAGTTTATTGGTACTCCAGATCACTTTTTTGGTAATTCAGATTACTACAATGGTAATCCAGGTTAGTTTATTAGTACTCCAGATTACTTCATTGTTACTCAAGGTTAGTTTACTGGTACTCAAGATTACTTCATTGGTACTCAAGGTTAGTTTACTGGTACTCAAGATTACTTCATTGGTACTCAAGGTTAGTTTACTGGTACTCAAGATTACTTCATTGGTACTTAAGGTTAGTTTACTGGTACTCAAGATTACTTCATTGTTACTCAAGGTTTGTTTACTGGTACTCAAGATTACTTCATTGGTACTCAAGGTTAGTTTACTGGTACTCAAGATTACTTCATTGTTACTCAAGGTTTGTTTACTGGTACTCAAGATTACTTCATTGGTACTCAAGGTTAGTTTACTGGTACTCAAGAATACTTCATTGTTACTCAAGGTTAGTTTACTGGTACTCAAGATTACTTCATTGGTACTTAAGGTTAGTTTACTGGTACTCCAGATTAGTTTATTGGTACTTAAGGTTAGTTTACTGGTACTCAAGATTACTTCATTGGTACTTAAGGTTAGTTTACTGGTACTCCAGATTAGTTTATTGGTACTTAAGGTTAGTTTACTGGTACTCCAGATTAGTTTATTGGTAATGCTGATTTGTTCATTTGTTCAACACGACAGTGTTTCGGTGTTATATAATCTAAAAATAAATTAGGTTTTATTTATTTTATTTATTTTGACTTATATTGTCATATGCACAGCAGAAATAGACAGTTACACTGTACAATGAAATTCTTACTTTGCTGTTCCTCCATCCACCAGTAGATAAAGATAACAAAACATAATAATAAAATAAAAAATTATACAAAATATATAAAGTATAATAATATAAGTTGAAGTAAATAAAATTGAAGTATTTTTTTCTTTTTTATAATTAATTTAAAAAAATAAAAGTTACATGTGCTTTCATGTGCAAGTATGAAGAGGTTACTCTATACATATATATTAATATATAGTATATTATCCTTATTCCTCTTTCACTTATTATATATATATGTTAAAAGAAATTGTGTATCTATGTTCTGGATATAAACCGTACGAGTCATTGCAGTGGTCTTTAATAGCCCCTTAAAAGCCTCTTCACATTAACGTACATCAGAAGTTAGGAATGCTGTCATTTGGGAGAAGCTTGTTTTTCCCTGGCCAGACCACATGCGCTGTGGGCCTCGCCGGAGGGAAACAGTGCCACCCTGTGGAGGAGGGCAGAGCTTTGTAAGGCTGGTAGTAGTGGACCGCTGAGCGTCAGGCAGGTAGAAGGTCTTCAGAGCTGAGTAATGAGTCCAGGTGTTTGTGCTGGATGGGAGAACTGGTTCTGTGCGGTGCTGGTCCTCTCTCTGAGGAAGCGTCCGTGTGAGCGTTGTGTAAGAAGCGGGACGTTTGGCCGGGCCGTTTTTCAGGCTGACCCAGATCGAGCGGCCTGCTGACGTAATGAGGTCGTTTCTGTCGCTGCACATTAGCGTCACAAACAGCCCGCGGCGGGTCGAGTGACTCAGCGGGCCGGAGCGCTGCTGCTCGTAAACACTGCTGCTCAGAGAGACTCGCAGATAAAAACCTGTCGCTGTGTTTGTACTGCTCCATAAACTTCACTTAGCTCTGCAGGGAGGAAACGTCCAGGCCACTAGAGGGCACTCTTCACTCTCAGCTTAGTACACCTTATTACACCTTATTACACCTTATTATACCTTATTATAACTTATTATACCTTATTATACCTTATTACACATTATTATACTTTATTATACCTTATTATAACGTATTATACCTTATTATACCTTATTACACATTATTATACTTTATTATACCTTATTATAACGTATTATACCTTATTATACCTTATTACACATTATTATACTTTATTATACCTTATTATAACGTATTATACCTTATTATACCTTATTACACCTTATTACACCTTATTATACCTTATTATAACTTATTATACCTTATTATACCTTATTACACATTATTATACTTTATTATACCTTATTATAATGTATTATACCTTATTATACCTTATTACACATTATTATACTTTATTATACCTTATTATAACGTACTATACCTTATTATACATTATTACACATTACTATACTTTATCATACCTTATTATACATTATTAAACATTACTATACCTTATCATACCTTATTATACCTTATTATACCTTATTACACATTACTATACCTTATCATACCTTATTATACCTTATTATACATTACTATACCTTATCATACCTTATTATACCTTATTATACCTTATTACACATTACTATACCTTATCATACCTTATTATACATTATTGCACATTACTATACCTTATCATACCTTATTATACCTTATTATACATTACTATACCTTATCATACCTTATTATACCTTATTATACATTATTAAACATTACTATACCTTATCATACCTTATTATACCTTATTATACATTATTACACATTACTATACCTTATCATACCTTATTATACATTATTACACATTACTATACCTTATCATACCTTATTATACCTTATTATACATTATTACACATTACTATACCTTATCATACCTTATTATACCTTATTATACATTACTATACCTTATCATACCTTATTATACCTTATTATACCTTATTACACATTACTATACCTTATCATACCTTATCATACCTTATTATACATTATTACACATTACTATACCTTATCATACCTTATTATACCTTATTATACATTATTAAACATTACTATACCTTATCATACCTTATTATACCTTATTATACATTATTAAACATTACTATACCTTATCATACCTTATTATACCTTATTATACATTATTACACATTACTATACCTTATCATACCTTATTATACATTATTACACATTACTATACCTTATCATACCTTATTATACCTTATTATACATTATTACACATTACTATACCTTATCATACCTTATTATACCTTATTATACATTACTATACCTTATCATACCTTATTATACCTTATTATACCTTATTACACATTACTATACCTTATCATACCTTATCATACCTTATTATACATTATTACACATTACTATACCTTATCATACCTTATTATACCTTATTATACATTATTAAACATTACTATACCTTATCATACCTTATTATACCTTATTATACATTATTAAACATTACTATACCTTATCATACCTTATTATACCTTATTATACATTATTACACATTACTATACCTTATCATACCTTATTATACATTATTACACAATACTATACCTTATCATACCTTATTATACCTTATTATACATTATTACACATTACTATACCTTATCATACCTTATTATACATTATTACACAATACTATACCTTATCATACCTTATTATACCTTATTATACATTATTACACATTACTATACCTTATCATACCTTATTATACCTTATTATACATTATTACACGTTATTACTATACAATATTGTATTTTATTATAACTGAGTACACATTCTCATACCATATAGAATTTTATTATACTGTACTATACTATATTACTGCAGCTGTATATGTTATTAGTTATATGTATATGGTTATTATTTATATGTATATGGTTATTAGTTATACGGTTATTAGCATATTACAGAGTTACCAAAGTAACAACAACAATCACAAGAAACAGATCTGACAGTAAATAAATATTTGATTGTATATTTTAATAACTGCTTATAGAAACTTCATAAACAGCAGAGTAACAACAGTAACATATTAATGTAAGTTATTGATTTCTAATTACAATTATAATTTATTAATATCTTTATATACATACATATCTATTAACCTCTATTAATAATATCTTATTCAGTTCTAATAAAACATATTCACAACCATGCTTCACTCTCTTACCCACAATCCATCCAGAGAGACAAACACACACACTGAGTATCACCTCCCTCTAGTGTTCATCAGCTCAAATTACCTCCTACACCTACAATACCTCCTACAATATACACACTGACCACCTACACCAATATACACAATAACCACCTACACCAACATACACACTAACCACCTACACCAATATACACGCTAACCACCTACACCAATATACACAATAACCACCTACACCAATATACACACTAACCACCTACACCAATATACACACTAACCATCTACACCAATATACACACTGACCACCTACACCAATATACACGCTAACCATCTACACCAATATACACAATAACCACCTACACCAATATACACACTAACCACCTACACCAATATACACAATAACCACCTACACCAATATACACGCTAACCACCTACACCAATATACACACTGACCACCTACACCAATATACACACTGACCACCTACACCAATATACACACTAACCACCTACACCAATATACACGCTAACCACCTACACCAATATACACAATAACCACCTACACCAATATACACACTAACCACCTACACCAATATACACACTAACCATCTACACCAATATACACACTAACCACCTACACCAATATACACACTAACCACCTACACCAATATACACACTAACCACCTACACCAATATACACAATAACCACCTACACCAATATACACACTGACCACCTACACCAATATACACAATAACCACCTACACCAATATACACACTAACCACCTACACCAATATACACAATAACCACCTACACCAATATACACACTAACCACCTACACCAATATACACACTAACCACCTACACCAATATACACACTAACCACCTACACCAATATACACAATAACCACCTACACCAATATACACACTGACCACCTACACCAATATACACAATAACCACCTACACCAATATACACACTAACCACCTACACCAATATACACGCTAACCACCTACACCAGTATACACACTAACCATCTACACCAATATACACACTAACCATCTACACCAATATACACACTAACCACCTACACCAATATACACGCTAACCACCTACACCAATATACACACTAACCATCTACACCAATATACACACTAACCATCTACACCAATATACACACTAACCATCTACACCAATATACACACTAACCATCTACACCAACATACACACTAACCACCTACACCAATATACACGCTAACCACCTACACCAATATACACACTAACCATCTACACCAATATACACACTAACCACCTACACCAATATACACACTAACCATCTACACCAATATACACACTAACCATCTACACCAATATACACACTAACCATCTACACCAATATACACACTAACCACCTACACCAATATACACACTAACCACCTACACCAATATACACACTAACCATCTACACCAATATACACACTAACCACCTACACCAATATACACACTAACCACCTACACCAATATACACACTAACCATCTACACCAATATACACACTAACCATCTACACCAACATACACACTAACCACCTACACCAATATACACACTAACCACCTACACCAATATACACACTAACCATCTACACCAATATACACACTAACCATCTACACCAACATACACACTAACCACCTACACCAATATACACGCTAACCACCTACACCAATATACACACTAACCATCTACACCAATATACACACTAACCATCTACACCAACATACACACTAACCACCTACACCAATATACACACTAACCATCTACACCAACATACACACTAACCACCTACACCAATATACACACTAACCACCTACACCAATATACACACTAACCACCTACACCAATATACACACTGACCACCTACACCAATATACACACTGACCACCTACACCAATATACACACTAACCACCTACACCAATATACACACTAACCATCTACACCAATATACACACTAACCACCTACACCAATATACACACTAACCATCTACACCAATATACACACTAACCATCTACACCAATATACACACTAACCACCTACACCAATATACACACTAACCACCTACACCAATATACACACTGACCATCTACACCAATATACACAATAACCACCTACACCAACATACACACTAACCACCTACACCAATATACACACTAACCACCTACACCAATATACACACTAACCACCTACACCAATATACACACTAACCATCTACACCAATATACACACTAACCACCTACACCAATATACACGCTAACCACCTACACCAATATACACGCTAACCACCTACACCAATATACACCCTAACCACCTACACCAATATACACACTAACCACCTACACCAACATACACACTAACCACCTACACCAATATACACACTAACCATCTACACCAATATACACACTAACCATCTACACCAATATACACACTGACCACCTACAACAATATACACACTGACCATCTACACCAATATACACAATAACCACCTACACCAATATACACGCTAACCACCTACACCAATATACACACTAACCACCTACACCAATATACACACTAACCATCTACACCAATATACACAATAACCACCTACACCAATATACACACTAACCATCTACACCAATATACACACTAACCATCTACACCAATATACACAATAACCACCTACACCAACATACACACTAACCACCTACACCAATATACACGCTAACCACCTACACCAATATACACACTAACCATCTACACCAATATACACACTGACCACCTACACCAATATACACACTGACCACCTACACCAATATACACACTGACCACCTACACCAATATACACACTAACCACCTACACCAACATACACACTAACCACCTACACCAACATACACACTAACCACCTACACCAATATACACACTAACCATCTACACCAATATACACACTAACCATCTACACCAATATACACACTAACCACCTACACCAACATACACACTAACCACCTACACCAATATACACACTAACCACCTACACCAATATACACACTGACCATCTACACCAATATACACACTGACCATCTACACCAATATACACACTAACCACCTACACCAATATACACACTAACCATCTACACCAATATACACAATAACCACCTACACCAATATACACACTAACCATCTACACCAATATACACACTAACCATCTACACCAATATACACACTAACCACCTACACCAATATACACACTAACCATCTACACCAATATAGACACTAACCATCTACACCAATATACACACTAACCATCTACACCAATATACACACTGACCATCTACACCAATATACACGCTAACCACCTACACCAACATACACGCTAACCATCTACACCAATATACACGCTAACCACCTACACCAATATACACACTAACCACCTACACCAATATACACACTAACCATCTACACCAATATACACACACTAACCACCTACACCAATATACACACTAACCACCTACACCTACATACACAATAACCACCTACACCAATATACACACACTAACCACCTACACCAATATACACAATAACCACCTACACCAATATACACACACTAACCACCTACACCAATATACACACTAACCACCTACACCAACATACACAATAACCACCTACACCAATATACACGCTAACCACCTACACCAATATACACGCTAACCATCTACACCAATATACACACTAACCACCTACACCAATATACACACTAACCATCTACACCAATATACACACTAACCACCTACACCAATATACACACTAACCATCTACACCAATATACACACTAACCACCTACACCAATATACACACTAACCACCTACACCAATATACACACTAACCACCTACACCAATATACACACTAACCATCTACACCAATATACACAATAACCACCTACACCAATATACACACTAACCACCTACACCAATATACACAATAACCACCTACACCAATATACACACTAACCATCTACACCAATATACACACTAACACCTACACCAATATAACACAATAAACCACCTACACCCAATATACACACTAACCATCTACACCCATATACACACTAACCATCTACACCAATATACACACTAACCATCTACACCAATATACACAATAACCACCTACACAATATACACAATAACCACCTACACCAACATACACACTAACCACCTACACCAATATACACGCTAACCACCTACACCAATATACCACACTAACCATCTACACCAATAACACACTAACCATCTACACCAATATACACACTAACCATCTACACCAATATACACACTAACCACCTACACCAATATACACACTAACCACCTACACCAACATACACAATAACCACCTACACCAACATACACACTAACCACCTACACCAATATACACGCTAACCACCTACACCAATATACACGCTAACCATCTACACCAATATACACACTAACCATCTACACCAATATACACACTACCATCTACACCAATATAACACTAACCATCTACACCAATATACACAATAACCACCTACACCAATATATACACTAACCACCTACACCAATATACACAATAACCACCTACACCAATATACACACTAACCACTACACCAATATACACAATAACACTACACCAATATACACACTAACCATCTACACCAATATACACACTAACCATCTACACCAACTATACACACTAACCACCTACACCAACATACACACTAACCACCTACACCAATATACACACTGACCACCTACACAATATACACACTGACCACCTACACAATATACACACTGACCACCTACAACAATATACACACTGACCATCTACACCAACATACACACTAACCACCTACACCACATACACACTAACCACCTACACCAATATACAACCAAATAACACAAAACCACCTACACCAATATACACGCTAACCACCTACACCAATATACACGCTAACCACCTAAACAATATACACACTAACACCTACACAATATACACCCTAACCACCTACACCAATATACACACTAACCACCTACACCAATATACACACTACCACCTACACATATACACACTAACCATCTACACCAATATACACACTAACCACCTACACCATATACACACTAACCATCTACACCAATATACACACTAACACCTACTCCAATATACGCTAACCACCTACACCAATATACACGCTAACCATCTACCAATATACACGCTAACCATCTACACAATATACACGCTAACCACCTACACAATATACACAATAACACTACACCAATCTACACACTAACCATCTACACCATATACCACTACCATACACCAATATACCACTAACCACTACACCAACTACACACTAACCACCTACACCAATATACATGCTAACCACTACACCAATATACACGCTAACCATCTACACCAATATACGCTAACCACCTACACCAATACACACTAACCACCTACACCAATTATACACAATAACCACCTACACCAATATACACAATAACCACCTACACCAATATACACATAACACTACACCAATATACACCTTAACCACCTACACCAATATACACACTAACCACCTACACCATATACACATACCACCTACACCAATATAACACTAACCACCTACACCAATTACACAAACACCTCACAATATACACCTAACCACCTACCAATATACACACTAACCATCTACACCAATATACACACTGACCATCTACACCATATACAATGACATCTACACCAATATACACATAACCATCTACACCAATTATACACACTAACCATCTACAATATACACTAACCCCTACACCAATATACACACTAACCACCTACACAATATACACGCTAACCACCTACACCAATATACACACTAACCACCTACACCAATATACACCCTAACCACCTACACCAATATACACACTAACCACCTACACCAATATACACACTAACCACCTACACCAATATACACACTAACCATCTACACCAATATACACACTAACCACCTACACCAATATACACACTAACCATCTACACCAATATACACACTAACCACCTACACCAATATACACGCTAACCACCTACACCAATATACACGCTAACCATCTACACCAATATACACGCTAACCATCTACACCAATATACACGCTAACCACCTACACCAATATACACAATAACCACCTACACCAATATACACACTAACCATCTACACCAATATACACACTAACCATATACACCAATATACACACTAACCACCTACACCAACATACACACTAACCACCTACACCAATATACATGCTAACCACCTACACCAATATACACGCTAACCATCTACACCAATATACACGCTAACCACCTACACCAATATACACACTAACCACCTACACCAATATACACAATAACCACCTACACCAATATACACAATAACCACCTACACCAATATACACACTAACCACCTACACCAATATACACCTTAACCACCTACACCAATATACACACTAACCACCTACACCAATATACACACTAACCACCTACACCAATATACACACTAACCACCTACACCAATATACACACTAACCACCTACACCAATATACACCCTAACCACCTACACCAATATACACACTAACCATCTACACCAATATACACACTGACCATCTACACCAATATACACACTGACCATCTACACCAATATACACACTAACCATCTACACCAATATACACACTAACCATCTACACCAATATACACCCTAACCACCTACACCAATATACACACTAACCACCTACACCAATATACACACTAACCATCTACACCAATATACACACTGACCATCTACACCAATATACACACTAACCATCTACACCAATATACACACTAACCATCTACACCAATATACACACTAACCACCTAACACAATATACACACTGACCCATCTACACCAATATACACAACTGACCATCTACACCAATATACACACTGACCATCTACACCAATATACACACTAACCATCTACACCAATATACACACTAACCATCTACACCAATATACACACTAACCATCTACACCAATATACACACTGACCATCTACACCAATATACACACTGACCATCTACACCAATATACACACTAACCATCTACACCAATATACACACTAACCATCTACACCAATATACACACTAACCATCTACACCAATATACACACTAACCACCTACACCAATATACACACTAACCATCTACACCAATATACACAATAACCACCTACACCAATATACACACTAACCATCTACACCAATATACACAATAACCACCTACACCAATATACACACTAACCACCTACACCAATATACACCCTAACCACCTACACCAATATACACCCTAACCACCTACACCAATATACACACTAACAATCTACACCAATATACACACTGACCATCTACACCAATATACACACTGACCATCTACACCAATATACACACTAACCATCTACACCAATATACACACTAACCATCTACACCAATATACACACTAACCATCTACACCAATATACACACTAACCATCTACACCAATTTACACAATAACCACCTACACCAATATACACACTAACCACCTACACCAATATACACACTAACCATCTACACCAATATACACACTAACCACCTACACCAATATACACAATAACCACCTACACCAATATACACACTAACCATCTACACCAATATACACAATAACCACCTACACCAATATACACACTAACCACCTACACCAATATACACACTAACCATCTACACCAATATACACACTAACCACCTACACCAATATACACAATAACCATCTACACCAATATACACACTAACCATCTACACCAATATACACACTGACCACCTACACCAATATACACACTAACCATCTACACCAATATACACACTAACCACCTACACCAATATACACACTAACCACCTACACCAACATACACGCTAACCACCTACACCAATATACACGCTAACCACCTACAGCAATATACACACTAACCACCTACACCAATATACACACTAACCACCTACACCAATATACACACTAACCACCTACACCAATATACACACTAACCACCTACACCAATATACACACTAACCATCTACACCAATATACACGCTAACCATCTACACCAATATACACACTAACCACCTACACCAATATACACAATAACCACCTACACCAATATACACGCTAACCACCTACACCAATATACACGCTAACCACCTACAGCAATATACACACTAACCACCTACACCAATATACACACTAACCACCTACACCAATATACACACTAACCACCTACACCAATATACACAATAACCACCTACACCAATATACACACTAACCACCTACACCAATATACACAATGACCACCTACTCCAATATACACACTAACCACCTACACCAATATACACACTAACCACCTACACCAATATACATTCTAACTCTGTCTGTTACTGTTTTGGTTGTCTCTGGTTGTCCCTGGTTGTCTCTGTCTGGTTGTCACTATTTGTCCCTGTTGTGGTTGTCTCTACCTGTCTCTGTTTTGGTTGTCTCTGGTTGTCTCTGTCTGGCTGTCTCTGTTTGTTTTTTTCTGTCTGGTTGTCTCTATCTTGTGTGTCTCAGCGCTTTAAGATCGCAGTGTACGAGAAGATGGTTGTCTCTGTTTTGTCTGTCTCTGTCTGATTGTCTCTGTCTTGTGTGTCTCAGCGCTCTAAGATCGCGGTGTACCAGAAGATGGTTGTCTCTGTCTGATTGTCTCTGTCTGACTGTCTCTGTCTGATTGTCTCTATTCTGTGTGTCTCAGCGCTCTAAGATCGCAGTGTACGAGATGTTTGTCTCTGTCTGGCTGTCTCTGTTTGATTGTCTCTATCCTGTGTGTCTCAGCACTCTAAGATCGCGGTTTATGAGAAGATGGTTGTCTCTGTCTGGTTGTCTCTGTCTGGCTGTCTCTGTCTGACTGTCTCTGGCTGTCTCTGTCTGATTGTCTCTATCCTGTGTGTCTCAGCGCTCTAAGATCGCGGTGTATGAGAAGATGGTTGTCTCTGTCTGGCTGTCTCTATTTTGGTTGTCTCTGTCTGGCTGTCTCTGTTTTGTCTGTCTCTGTCTGATTGTCTCTATTCTGTGTGTCTCAGCACTCTAAGATCGCAGTGTACGAGAAGATGGTTGTCTCTGTCTGGTTGTCTCTGTCTGACTGTCTCTGTCTGATTGTTTCTATTCTGTGTGTCTCAGCGCTCTAAGATCGCTGTGTACGAGAAGATGGTTGTTTCTGTCTGACTGTCTCTGTCTGATTGTCTCTATTCTGTGTGTCTCAGCGCTCTAAGATCATGGTGTACGAGAAGATGGTTGTCTCTGTCTGGCTGTCTTTTTTGTCTGTCTCTGTCTGATTGTCTTTATCCTGTGTGTCTCAGTGCGGTGTATGAGAAGATGGTTGTCTCTGTCTGGCTGTCTCTGTCTGACTGTCTCTGTCTGACTGTCTCTGTTTTGTCTGTCTCAGCGCTCTAAGATCGCGGTGTATGAGAAGATGGTTGTCTCTGTCTGGCTGTCTCTGTCTGACTGTCTCTGTTTTGGCTGTCTCTGTCTGATTGTCTCTATCCTGTGTGTCTCAGCGCTCTAAGATCGCGGTGTACGAGAAAATGGTTGTCTCTGTCTGGCTGTCTCTGTCTGACTGTCTCTGTTTTGGCTGTCTCTGTCTGATTGTCTCTATCCTGTGTGTCTCAGCGCAGTGTATGAGAAGATGGTTGTCTCTGTCTGGCTGTCTCTGTCTGACTGTCTCTGTTTTGTCTGTCTCAGCGCTCTAAGATCACGGTGTATGAGAAGATGGTTTTCTCTGTCTGGCTGTCTCTGTCTGACTGTCTCTGTCTGGCTGTCTCTGTCTGATTGTCTCTATCCTGTGTGTCTCAGTGCTCTAAGATCACGGTGTATGAGAAGATGGTTGTCTCTGTCTGGCTGTCTCTGTCTGACTGTCTCTGTCTGGCTCTCTCTGTCTGGCTCTCTCTGTCTGATTGTCTCTATCCTGTGTGTCTCAGTGCTCTAAGATCACGGTGTATGAGAAGATGGTTGTCTCTGTCTGGCTGTCTCTGTCTGACTGTCTCTGTCTGGCTGTCTCTGTCTGATTGTCTCTATCCTGTGTGTCTCAGCGCTCTAAGATCACGGTGTATGAGAAGATGGTTGTCTCTGTCTGGCTGTCTCTGTCTGACAGTCTCTGTCTGGCTGTCTCTGTCTGATTGTCTCTATCCTGTGTGTCTCAGCGCTCTAAGATCGCGGTGTACGAGAAGATGTGGTCGTATATGAAGTCGGCCGAGCCGTCGGTGTTCGTGAAGACGACGCCGGACGGGGTGGCGCGGGTCAGGAAGTCGAAGGGGAAGTTTGCGTTCCTGCTCGAGTCGACGATGAACGAGTACATCGAGCAGAGGAAGCCGTGCGACACCATGAAGGTGGGAGGGAACCTGGACTCCAAGGGATACGGAGTGGCCACGCCCAAGGGGTCGGCATTAAGGTGGGTGGAATAATATAACAATCCAGTAATGTTGTTATAGTATTCCACCCCCCCTGATACCCCCGTCTCTCTCTGTCTCTCTCTTTATTTCTGTCTCCCTGTCTCTCTCTCTTCCTGTCTCTGTGTCTCTCTCTCTGCCTGTCTGTTTGTCTCCCTGTCTCTTTCTCTTTCTGTCTATCTGTCTCCCTGTCTCTCTGTCTACCTGTCTCTCTCTCTTCCTGTCTCTGTGTCTCTCTCTCTTATCCTGTCTCTCTGTCTCTCTCTGTCTGTCTGTTTGCCTCCGTCTCTCTCTCTCTCTCTTCCTGTCTCTGTGTCTCCATCTCTGTCTGTCTCTCTCTCTCTTCCTGTCTCTGTGTCTCCATCTCTGTCTGTCTCTCTCTCTCTGCCTGTCTGTCTCTCTGTCTGTCAATGTCTCTCTGTCTCTCTTTCTGTGTGTCTGTACATGTCTTTTTCTCCCTCCCTCTCTCTGTCTGTCTTTGTGTCTCTGTCTGTCTGTCTCTCGCTCTCTCTCTCTCTGTCTGTATTTATCTGCTGTCTGTCGGTATGTATGTGTCTCTCTATCTGTCTCTCTCGCTCTCCCTCTGTCTGTCTCTGTCTTTCTGTCTGTCTCTCTCGCTTTCTCTCTGTCTGTCTTTGTCTGTTTGTCTCCCTCTCTCTGTCTGTGTGTCTCTCTCTGTCTGCCTGTCTCTCTCTCTGTCTGTCTCTCTGTCTGTCTCTCTATTTGTCTCTCTGTCTGTCTGTTTGTCTTTCTCTCTCTCTCTCTCTCTCTCTGTCTCTCTCTCTCTCTGTCTGTCTGGTGCTACATATTCTCATGTGTATTTTAAATATCTCACATCGGTATCCTTTTGTTTCTTTTTCTTCTCGTCTTCTGCTTTCTGTTCATCCTCTTCCTGTCTCTTCCTGTCTCTTCTCTTCTTTTTATCACTCTCTTTTTCTTTTGCCTTCTTAAAAACTAATTCTCATCTTTCTTCACTTGTTTCTTATATGCTTTCTTTTATTCTGTCTTTTCTTCGTCTCTCTTCTCTGTCTCTCCCTCTGTCCTGTCTCTGTGTCCTCCTGTCTGATGAAGAGGTACTGCAGTGAGCTGTTTGTTTCTAATCATGTTTGAAAAGCTGGAGCTGGAGTTTGTTGATTTGTTTATGTTTACTCTGTCTTAACGTTGTTAATGTGTTTCTCTCAACAGAAACAAACATAGTGTGTTGATTTAGCCGTGTTCTATACGTGGTGCACTCTTTCTTTTGATTCTGTCCCTCCTTTCTTCTCCTCCTGCTCCTCTGTCGGTTCTGCTGAATGAAGTTCTGAACTGTGTCAGCCTGTTTGTGTCTGCGTGTCTCTGATGTGTCGCCTCCTGCTGGCCGCTGTTTTCTCTGCATGCCGTTTGCTTCTCCTTCTTTTTTTCTTCTCCTCCTGATGACGGACTATCCCTCCATTCTGCATTTCTCCACTAACCCCACTCCCTCCCTCTCTCTCTCTCTCTCTCTCTCTCTCTCTCTCTCTCTCTCTCTGCTCAGTGTTACACGCCTCTCACGCCCACATGCGCTTCTACCTGCACCCAGTCAACGCAACTAAACAAGCAACCAATCAAACAGCCCTGCCAATTAACCAATTAACCAATTAACCAATCTCTCCTTCTCGTACTCTCCCTATATGGAAGCAACTGATAGATCTGATCTTCTATATCTGATTCTCTAGGCTCCGCCCAAAGATCTGTTCTTTCTCAGATACTGCTCTAGAGTTCACAAAACTGTAACACAGTTTTATCACAATATCACAATACATTTAGAGTTATACATTCAACCTAATGAGAAACTGTAACTCAGTTTATATACAATACCTACATTTAGAGTTATACATTCAACCTAATGAGAAACTGTAACTCTGTTTATATACAATACCTACATTTAGAGTTATACATTCAACCTAATGAGAAACTGTAACTCAGTTTATATACAATTCCTGCATTTAGAGTTATACACTCAGCCTAGTGAGAAATGCTCACTCAGTTTATATACAGTACCTACATTTAGAGTAATACATTCAACCTAATGAGAAACTGTAACTCAGTATATATACAATACCTACATTTAGAGTTATACATTCAACTTAATGAGAAACTGTAACTCAGTTTATATACAATACCTACATTTAGAGTTATACATTCAACCTAATGAGAAACTGTAACTCAGTTTATATACAATACCTACATTTAGTTATACATTCAACCTAATGACAAACTGTAACTCAGTTTTATCACAATATCACAATACATTTAGAGTTATACATTCAACCTAATGAGAAACTGTAACTCTGTTTATATACAATACCTACATTTAGAGTTATACATTCAACCTAATGAGAAACTGTAACTCAGTTAATATACAATAACTACATTGAGAGTTATACATTCAACCTAATGAGAAACTGTAACTCTGTTTATATACAATACCTACATTTAGAGTTATACATTCAACCTAATGAGAAACTGTAACTCAGTTTATATACAATACCTGCATTTAGAGTTATACACTCAGCCTAGTGAGAAACGCTCACTCAGTTTATATACAGTACCTACATTTAGAGTAATACATTCAACCTAATGAGAAACTGTAACTCAGTATATATACAATACCTACATTTAGAGTTATACATTCAACTTAATGAGAAACTGTAACTCAGTTTATATACAATACCTACATTTAGAGTTATACATTCAACCTAATGAGAAACTGTAACTCAGTTTATATACAATACCTACATTTAGAGTTATACATTCAACCTAATGACAAACTGTAACTCAGTTTTATCACAATATCACAATACATTTAGAGTTATACATTCAACCTAATGAGAAACTGTAACTCTGTTTATATACAATACCTACATTTAGAGTTATACATTCAACCTAATGAGAAACTGTAACTCAGTTAATATACAATAACTACATTGAGAGTTATACATTCAACCTAATGAGAAACTGTAACTCAGTTTATATGCATTACCTACATTTAGAGTAATACATTCAACCTAATGAGAGACTGTAACTCAGTTTATATATAACACCTACATTTAGAGTTATACATGCAACCTAATGAGAAACTGTAACTCAGTTTATATACAATACCTACCTTTAGAGTTATACACACAAACTAATGAAAAACTGCACTCAGTTTATATACAATACCTACATTTAGAGTTATACACTCAACCTAATGAGAAACTGTAACTCAGTTTCATCACAATATCACAATACATTTAGAGTTATACATTCAACCTAATGAAAAACTGTAACTCTGTTTATATACAATACCTACATTTAGAGTTATACATTCAACCTAATGAGAAACTGTAACTCAGTTAATATACAATAATTACATTGAGAGTTATACATTCAACCTAATGAGAAACTGTAACTCAGTTTATATGCATTACCTACATTTAGAGTAATACATTCAACCTAATGAGAAACTGTAACTCAGTTTATATACAATACCTACATTTAGAGTTATACATTGAACCTAATGAGAAACTGTAACTCAGTTTATATACAATACCTACATTTAGAGTTATACATTCAACCTAATGAGAAACTGTTACTCAGTTTATATACAATACCTACCTTTAGAGTTACACACACAAATTAATGAGAAACTGCACTCAGTTTATATACAATACCTACTTTTAGAGTTATAAACTCAACCTAATGAGAAACTGTAACTCAGTTTATATACAATACCTACATTTAGAGTTATACATTCAACCTAATGAGAAACTGTAACTCAGTTTATATATAATACCTACATTTACAGTTATACATTCAACCTAATAAGAAACTGTAACTCCGTTTATATACAATACCTACATTTAGAGTTATACATTCAACCTAATGAGAAACTGTAACTCAGTTTATATACAATACCTACATGTAGAGTTATACATTCAACCTAATGAGAAACTGTAACTCAGTTTATATACAATACCTACATTTAGAGTTATACATTCAACCTAATGAGAAACTGTAACTCAGTTTTATCACAATATCACAATACATTTTGAGTTATACATTGAACCTAATGAGAAATTGTAACTCAGTTTATATACAATACCTACATTTAGAGTTATACATTGAACCTAATGAGAAACTGTAACTGGATTTATATATAATACCTACATTTAGAGTTATACATTCAACCTAATGAGAAACTGTAACTCAGTTTATATATAATACCTACATTTAGAGTTATACATTCAACCTAATGAGAAACTGTAACTCAGTTTATATACAATACCTACATTTAGAGTTATACATTCAACCTAATGAGAAACTGTAACTCAGTTTATATACAATACCTACATTTAGAGTTATACATTCAACCTAATGAGAAACTGTAACACAGTTTATATACAATACCTACATTTAGAGTTATACACTCAACCTAATGAGAATTTGTAACTCAGTTTATATACAATACCTACATTTAGAGTTATACACTCAACCTAATGAGAAACGCTCACTCAGTTTATATACAGTACCTACATTTAGAGTAATACATTCAACCTAATGAGAAACTGTAACTCAGTTTATATACAATACCTACATTTAGAGTTATACATTCAACTTAATGAGAAACTGTAACTCAGTTTATATACAATACCTACATTTAGAGTTATACATTCAACCTAATGAGAAACTGTAACTCAGTTTATATACAATACCTACATTTAGAGCTATACATTCAACCTAATGAGAAACTAACTCAGTTTTATCACAATATCACAATACATTTAGAGTTATACATTCAACCTAATGAGAAACTGTAACTCAGTTTATATACAATACCTACATTTAGAGTTATACATTCAACTTAATGAGAAACTGTAACTCAGTTAATATACAATAACTACATTGAGAGTTATACATTCAACCTAATGAGAAACTGTAACTCAGTTTATATACAATACCTACATGTAGAGTTATACATTCAACCTAATGAGAAACTGTAACTCAGTTTATATACAATACCTACATTTAGAGTTATACATTCAACCTAATGAGAAACTGTAACTCAGTTTATATACAATACCTACCTTTAGAGTTACACACACAAATTAATGAGAAACTGCACTCAGTTTATATACAATACCTACTTTTAGAGTTATAAACTCAACCTAATGAGAAACTGTAACTCAGTTTATATACAATACCTACATTTAGAGTTATACATTCAACCTAATGAGAAACTGTAACTCAGTTTATATATAATACCTACATTTAGAGTTATACATTCAACCTAATAAGAAACTGTAACTCCGTTTATATACAATACCTACATTTAGAGTTATACATTCAACCTAATGAGAAACTGTAACTCAGTTTATATACAATACCTACATGTAGAGTTATACATTCAACCTAATGAGAAACTGTAACTCAGTTTATATACAATACCTACATTTAGAGTTATACATTCAACCTAATGAGAAACTGTAACTCAGTTTTATCACAATATCACAATACATTTTGAGTTATAAATTGAACCTAATGAGAAATTGTAACTCAGTTTATATACAATACCTACATTTAGAGTTATACATTCAACCTAATGAGAAACTGTAACTGGGTTTATGTATAATACCTACATTTAGAGTTATACATTCAACCTAATGAGAAACTGTAACTCAGTTTATATATAATACCTACATTTAGAGTTATACATTCAACCTAATGAGAAACTGTAACTCAGTTTATATACAATACCTACATTTAGAGTTATACATTCAACCTAATGAGAAACTGTAACTCAGTTTATATACAATACCTACATTTAGAGTTATACATTCAACCTAATGAGAAACTGTAACTCAGTTTATATACAATACCTACATTTAGAGTTATACACTCAACCTAATGAGAATTTGTAACTCAGTTTATATACAATACCTACATTTAGAGTTATACACTCAACCTAATGAGAAACGCTCACTCAGTTTATATACAGTACCTACATTTAGAGTAATACATTCAACCTAATGAGAAACTGTAACTCAGTTTATATACAATACCTACATTTAGAGTTACACTTTCAACTTAATGAGAAACTGTAACTCAGTTTATATACAATACCTACATTTAGAGTTATACATTCAACCTAATGAGAAACTGTAACTCAGTTTATATACAATACCTACATTTAGAGCTATACATTCAACCTAATGAGAAACTAACTCAGTTTTATCACAATATCACAATACATTTAGAGTTATACATTCAACCTAATGAGAAACTGTAACTCAGTTTATATACAATACCTACATTTAGAGTTATACATTCAACTTAATGAGAAACTGTAACTCAGTTAATATACAATAACTACATTGAGAGTTATACATTCAACCTAATGAGAAACTGTAACTCAGTTTATATACATTACCTACATTTAGAGTAATACATTTAACCTAATGAGAAACTGTAACTCAGTTTATATACAATACCTACTTTTAGAGTTATACATTCAACCTAATGAGAAACTGTACTCAGTTTATATGTAATACCTACATTTAGAGTTATACATTCAACCTAATGAGAAACTGTAACTCAGTTTATATACAATACCTACCTTTAGAGTTATACACAGAAACTAATGAGAAACTGCACTCAGTTTATATACAATACCTACTTTTAGAGTTATGAACTCAACCTAATGAGAAACTGTAACTCAGTTTATATACAATACCTACTTTTAGAGTTATAAACTCAACCTAATGAGAAACTGTAACTCAGTTTATTACAATACCTACATTTAGAGTTAAACATTCAACCTAATGAGAAACTGTAACTCAGTTTATATATAATACCTACATTTAGAGTTATACATTCAACCTAATAAGAAACTGTAACTCAGTTTATATACAATACCTACATTTAGAGTTATACATTCAACCTAATGAGAAACTGTAACTCAGTTTATATACAATACCTACATTTAGAGTTATACATTCAACCTAATAAGAAACTGTAACTCAGTTTATATACAATACCTACATTTAGAGTTATACATTCAACCTAATGAGAAACTGTAACTCAGTTTATATACAATACCTACATGTAGAGTTATTCATTCAACCTAATGAGAAACTGTAACTCAGTTTATATACAGTACCTACATTTAGAGTAATACATTGAACCTAATGAGAAATTGTAACTCAGTTTATATACAATACCTACATTTAGAGTTATACTTTCAACTTAATGAGAAACTGTAACTCAGTTTATATACAATACCTACATTTAGAGTTATACATTCAACCTAATGAGAAACTGTAACTCAGTTTATATACAATACCTACATTTAGAGCTATACATTCAACCTAATGAGAAACTAACTCAGTTTTATCACAATATCACAATACATTTAGAGTTATACATTCAACCTAATGAGAAACTGTAACTCAGTTTATATACAATACCTACATTTAGAGTTATACATTCAACCTAATGAGAAACTGTAACTCAGTTAATATACAATAACTACATTGAGAGTTATACATTCAACCTAATGAGAAACTGTAACTCAGTTTATATACATTACCTACATTTAGAGTAATACATTTAACCTAATGAGAAACTGTAACTCAGTTTATATACAATACCTACTTTTAGAGTTATACATTCAACCTAATGAGAAACTGTAACTCAGTTTATATGTAATACCTACATTTAGAGTTATACATTCAACCTAATGAGAAACTGTAACTCAGTTTATATACAATACCTACCTTTAGAGTTATACACAGAAACTAATGAGAAACTGCACTCAGTTTATATACAATACCTACTTTTAGAGTTATGAACTCAACCTAATGAGAAACTGTAACTCAGTTTATATACAATACCTACTTTTAGAGTTATAAACTCAACCTAATGAGAAACTGTAACTCAGTTTATTACAATACCTACATTTAGAGTTAAACATTCAACCTAATGAGAAACTGTAACTCAGTTTATATATAATACCTACATTTAGAGTTATACATTAAACCTAAATAAGAAACTGTAACTCAGTTTATATACAATACCTACATTTAGAGTTATACATTCAACCTAATGAGAAACTGTAACTCAGTTTATATACAATACCTACATTTAGAGTTATACATTCAACCTAATAAGAAACTGTAACTCAGTTTATATACAATACCTACATTTAGAGTTATACATTCAACCTAATGAGAAACTGTAACTCAGTTTATATACAATACCTACATGTAGAGTTATTCATTCAACCTAATGAGAAACTGTAACTCAGTTTATATACAATACCTACATTTAGAGTTATACATTGAACCTAATGAGAAATTGTAACTCAGTTTATATACAATACCTACATTTAGAGTTATACATTGAACCTAATGAGAAACTGTAACTGGGTTTATATATAATACCTACATTTAGAGTTATACATTCAACCTAATGAGAAACTGTAACTCAGTTTATATATAATACCTACATTTAGAGTTGTACATTCAACCTAATGAGAAACTGTAACTCAGTTTATATACAATACCTACATTTAGAGTTATACATTCAACCTAATGAGAAACTGTAACTCAGTTTATATACAATACCTACATTTAGAGTTATACATTCAACCTAATGAGAAACTGTAACTCAGTTTATATACAATACCTACATTTAGAGTTATACACTCAACCTAATGAGAATTTGTAACTCAGTTTATATACAATACCTACATTTAGAGTTATACACTCAACCTAATGAGAAACGCTCACTCAGTTTATATACAGTACCTACATTTAGAGTAATACATTCAACCTAATGAGAAACTGTAACTCAGTTTATATACAATACCTACATTTAGAGTTATACATTCAACTTAATGAGAAACCGTAACTCAGTTTATATACAATACCTACATTTAGAGTTATACATTCAACCTAATGAGAAACTGTAACTCAGTTTATATACAATACCTACATTTAGAGCTATACATTCAACCTAATGAGAAACTAACTCAGTTTTATCACAATATCACAATACATTTAGAGTTATACATTCAACCTAATGAGAAACTGTAACTCAGTTTATATACAATACCTACATTTAGAGTTATACATTCAACCTAATGAGAAACTGTAACTCAGTTTATATACAATACCTACTTTTAGAGTTATACATTCAACCTAATGAGAAACTGTAACTCAGTTTATATGTAATACCTACATTTAGAGTTATACATTCAACCTAATGAGAAACTGTAACTCAGTCTATATACAATACCTACCTTTAGAGTTATACACAGAAACTAATGAGAAACTGCACTCAGTTTATATACAATACCTACTTTTAGAGTTATAAACTCAACCTAATGAGAAACTGTAACTCAGTTTATATACAATACCTACTTTTAGAGTTATAAACTCAACCTAATGAGAAACTGTAACTCAGTTTATTACAATACCTACATTTAGAGTTAACATTCAACCTAATGAGAAACTGTAACTCAGTTTATATATAATACCTACATTTAGAGTTATACATTCAACCTAATAAGAAACTGTAACTCAGTTTATATACAATACCTACATTTAGAGTTATACATTCAACCTAATGAGAAACTGTAACTCAGTTTATATACAATACCTACATGTAGTTATATATTCAACTTAATGGGAAGCTGTAACTCAGTTTATATACAATACCTACATTTAGAGTTATACATTGAACCTAATGAGAAACTGTAACTGGGTTTGTATCAGCGTGTGTATGTTCTCTGTCTCTGAATGCAGGTGTTGTGGTATGAGCTGTAGAACTCTAGCTATGAAGGAACTTGTTTGTGGGCGGAGTCTGGACTGGTTGACCCTCCCTGTGGTCAGTGCAGTATTAGATTTCTCACGGAGCTGCCCCTGCTTTTGTGACGAGCTATGTTTTATCGTTTCAAGAAGTGCTGTGAACCTGGCTGTGCTAAAGCTGAATGAGCAGGGCCTTTTGGACAAGCTGAAAAACAAGTGGTGGTACGACAAAGGAGAGTGCGGCAGCGGAGGAGGCGACTCCAAGGTCAGCCTCAGCCTCCACAAACACAAACCTGCCGCGAGTAATCGGCAAGACTGTGACCTACGACCTCTCAGGGGTCAGCCAGAACAACACCTGAGCCCGTCACCATGACGACTGTCACTCAGTGCCGTGGTTATTTTTGGAATTTCATGGCTATTGGGAGGTGTTAGAGCAAAACTGGTATCAGACTGAACCCTTTACCTGATTAACAAAGAGAGTGATACAGAGAGAGATACAGAGAGATATACAGAGAGAGATACAGAGAGATACAGAGAGAGAGATACAGAGAGAGATACAGAGCGAGATACAGAGAGAGATACAGAGAGAGATACAGAGCGAGATACAGAGAGTGAGATACAGAGAGATACAGAGAGAGATACAGAGAGAGAGAGATACAGAGCGAGATATAGAGAGAGAGATACAGAGAGATACAGAGAGAGATACAGAGAGAGAGATACAGAGAGAGATACAGAGAGATACAGAGAGAGAGATACAGAGAGAGATACAGAGAGAGAGATACAGAGAGAGATACAGAGAGAGATACAGAGAGATACAGAGAGAGATACAGAGAGAGATACAGAGAGAGATACAGAGAGAGAGATACAGAGAGAGATACAGAGAGAGATACAGAGAGAGATACAGAGAGAGAGATACAGAGAGAGAGCGAGAGAGAGAGAGATACAGAGAGAGATACAGAGAGAGATACAGAGAGATACAGAGAGAGATACAGAGAGAGATACAGAGAGATACAGATAGAGATACAGAGAGAGATACAGAGAGAGATACAGATAGAGATACAGAGAGAGAGATACAGAGAGAGATACAGAGAGAGAGAGATACAGAGAGAGATACAGAGAGATACAGAGAGTGAGAGATACAGAGATACAGAGAGAGATACAGAGAGATACAGAGAGAGAGATACAGAGAGAGATACAGAGAGAGATACAGAGAGATACAGAGAGAGAGATACAGAGAGAGATACAGAGCGAGATACAGAGAGAGATACAGAGAGAGATACAGAGCGAGATACAGAGAGTGAGATACAGAGAGATACAGAGAGAGATACAGAGAGAGAGAGATACAGAGCGAGATACAGAGAGAGAGATACAGAGAGAGATACAGAGAGATACAGAGAGAGAGATACAGAGAGAGAGATACAGAGAGAGATACAGAGAGAGAGATACAGAGAGAGATACAGAGAGAGAGATACAGAGAGAGATACAGAGAGAGAGAGATACAGAGAGAGATACAGAGAGAGATACAGAGAGAGAGATACAGAGAGAGATACAGAGAGAGAGATACAGAGAGATACAGATAGAGATACAGAGAGAGATACAGATAGAGATACAGAGAGAGATACAGAGAGAGAGATACAGAGAGAGAGCGAGAGAGAGAGAGAGATACAGAGAGAGATACAGAGAGATACAGAGAGAGATACAGAGAGAGATACAGATAGAGATACAGAGAGAGATACAGAGAGAGATACAGATAGAGATACAGAGAGAGAGATACAGAGAGAGATACAGAGAGAGAGAGATACAGAGAGAGATACAGAGAGATACAGAGAGTGAGAGATACAGAGATACAGAGAGAGATACAGAGAGAGATACAGAGAGAGAGATACAGAGAGAGAGATACAGAGAGAGATACAGAGAGAGATACAGAGAGAGATACAGAGAGAGAGATACAGAGAGAGATACAGTGAGAGATACAGAGAGAGAGATACAGAGAGAGATACAGAGAGAGATACAGAGATACAGAGAGAGAGATACAGAGAGAGAGATACAGAGACTATAGAGGTAGTGAAGGAGGGTGTAGTGTAGGTGTTACTGTAGTCAGTAGTTTGGGTGTAGTTAGGGTTGCCCTGTGGTTGTGAAAGGTGGCATGTGAATTTAGGCTACTTTTCCCATCTTCATGGCAACCAGGGTAAATTTTTGGTAGTAATAATAATAACAATAATAATAATAAAAATAATAATATTATTCACAACTATAGACCAACAATAGAACCACTAATGTGGCTTGTGAGTTTTGGCCACTTTTTAAATCTCCATGGCAACTGAGGTTATAAATGTCACAGTGATGATAATAATAATAATAATAACAGTAATAATCACAGTAATACTACTACTACTGCTACTATTACTACTACTACTACTACTACTAATAATAATAATAATAATAGTAATAACAACAGTAATAATCACAATAATACTACTATTACTGCTACTACAACTACTACTACTACTAATAATAATAGTAATAATAATAGTAATAATCACAGTAATACTACTACTACTACTAATAATAATAGTAATAATCACAGTAATACTACTACTAATAATAATAATAATAGCAGTAATAATCACAGTAATACTACTACTACTACTACTACTACTACTAATAGTAATAAGAGCAGTAATAATCACAGTAATACTACTACTACTACTACTACTACTAATAATAATAATAATAATAACAGTAATAATCACAGTAATACTACTATTACTGCTACTACTACTAATAATAATAATAATAATAGTAATAATAATAGTAATAATCACAGTAATACTACTACTACTAATAATAATAATAATAGCAGTAATAATCACAATAATACTACTACTACTATTACTACTACTACTAATAATAATAATAGTAATAATAACAGTAATAATCTCAATAATACTACTATTACTGCTACTACTACTAATAATAATAACAATAGCGGTAATAATCACGATAATACTACTACTACTACTACTAATAATAATAATAATAATAATAGCAATAATCACAGTAATACTACTACTACTGCTGCTGCTAATACTACTACTAATAATAATAATAGCAGTAATATTCACAGACATACTACTACTAATGCTACTGCCACTAATAATAGTAATAATAATAATAATAATAATAATAATAATAGTAATAATATTAGTAATAATCACAGTAATACTACTACTACTAATAATAATAATATTAGTAATAATCACAATAATACTACTGCTACTACTACTAATAATAATAAGAGCAGTAATAATCACAGTAATACTACTACTACTACTACTACTATTAATAATAATAATAATAATAATAATAATAGCAGTAATGTTCACAGTACTACTACTAGTACTACTACTACTAATAATAATAATAATAATTATAATAATAACAGTAATAATCACAGTAATACTACTACTACTACTACTACTACCACTAATAATAATAGTAATAATAATAGCAGTAATAATCACAGTAATACTACTACTACTACTACTACTACTAATAATAATAATAGTAATAATGATAAATTAAACCAGTTGTAGAGTCACTAATACTAATTATAAACGTTATTAGTAAAGTAGCACATCGCTGTTATCAGAGTAAACCCTGGTTCCTGTAGAATGGAGAAGAAATGGAAGTGTTATTAAATTATAGAGTTTAGGTTCATATCACGTCTTTACTTTCACTTTCACTTTGAGGCAGTGTAACTGGTAACACTACAGGACAACTACTGACCGTATCTCGGCTCAGTGAAGCTGCCAAACTCTCCTCCAATGGGGTGAAAGGTCAGGGGTCGCGGGTCAGGGACAGGGACAGCGAGGCGAGCAGCGAAGTCTTGAGGGGACGAAGCATCACATGCAACCGTGAGAATTCTAATGAAACTCCCAGACTGCACCGCGAGCCCAGCTCACCCGCCACTCATCCAGGACGGAGCAGTAATAAGCCCCTCCCCCTTCACGCCACCCGGACGGCTGCCACACTGAGCCGCCTCGCCTCGGATCTCTGACTCCTCCTCAGTTCTCCGACTCCTGTGCCTGAGTCACCCTGTGCTCGGCCGCTCCCGCGCAGCGAGGCGGCCTGCGTCTCTTTTCTGATTGGCTCTCACAGCCCCGCCTCCCCTCTATTCCAATTGGCTCGCAGATTGGAAGCACTCCCCGAGCCGCGCTGAGCATGCTGGGTAGAGGGTGTCTAGTCCGTTATGACATCAGGACTGCATGTTTCTCATTTATTCACCTGCCTGTAGCCCTGCAATGCATGATGGGAGTAATTCGACTCTTCACAGCAAATATACTGCATAGAGGAGGCGCGGACTGTAGCTGGTTTAGGTTCGGTGACCTATGGCCTGACCACGAGAGTATAATATCAACATTGTCTTAAAGGCAGTTTCTTTCGATTTAAAGTCAGTTTGTTTTGATTAAAAGTCAGTTTGTTTTGATTAAAAGTCAGTTTGTTTTGATTAAAAGTCAGTTTCTTTCGATTTAAAGTCAGTTTGTTTTGATTTAATGTCAGTTTCTTTCGATTTAAAGTCAGTTTGTTTTGATTAAAAGTCAGTTTGTTTTGATTTAGTCAGTTTCTTTCGATTTAAAGTCAGTTTGTTTTGATTTAAAGTCAGTGTGTTTTGATTTAAAGTCAGTTTCTTTCAATTTAAAGTCAGTTTCTTTTGATTTAAAGTCAGTTTCTTTCGATTTAAAGTCAGTTTGTTTTGATTAAAATTCAGTTTCTTTTGATTTAAGTCAGTGTGTTTTGATTTAGTCAGTTTCTTTTGATTTAAGTCAGTTTCTTTTGATTTAAAGTCAGTTTTTTTATTTAAGTCAGTGTGTTTTGATTTAGTCAGTTTGTTTCAATTTAAAAAAGTCAGTTTTTATTCAAGGTCAGTCAAAGTCAGTTTGTTTCGATTTAAAGTCAGTTTCTTTTGATTTAAGTCAGTGTGTTTTGATTTAAAGTCAGCTTGTTTTGATTTAAAATCAGTTTTTTATATTTAAGTCAGTGTGTTTTGATTGTCAGTTTGTTTCAATTTTAAAAAATCAGTTTTTATTCAAAGTGAGTCAGTCAGTTTCTTTTGATTTAAAGTCAGTTTCTTTCGTTTTAAAGTCAGTTTTGATTTAAAGTCAGTTTGTTTTGATTTAAAGTCAGTTTTTTTATTTAAAGTCAGTTTTGATTCAAAGTCAGTTTTGATTTAAAGTCAGTTTGTTTTGATTTGAAGTCAGTCTCTTTTGATTTAAAGTTGAAGTCAGTTTGTTTCGATTTGAAGTCAGTTTGTTTCAATTTGAAGTCAGTTTGTTTCGATTTGAAGTCAGTTTGTTTTGATTTAAAGTCAGTTTTGATTTAAAGTCAGTTTGTTTCGATTTAAAGTCAGTTTTTTATTTAAAGTCAGTTTGTTTTGATTTAAAGTCAGTTTTGATTCAAAGTCAGTTTTGATTTAAAGTCAGTTTGTATTGATTTAAAGTCAGTTTGTTTTGATTTAAAGTAAGTTTGTTTCGATTTAAGGTCAGTTTGTTTTAATTTAAAGTCAGATTGTTTTGATTTGAAGTCAGTTTTGATTTAAAGTCAGTTTGTTTTGATTTAAAGTAAGTTTGTTTTAAAGTCAGTTTTGATTTAAAGTCAGTTTTGATTCAAAGTCAGTTTTGATTTAAAGTCAGTTTGTTTCGATTTAAAGTCAGTTTGTTTTAATTTAAAGTCAGATTGTTTTGATTTGAAGTCAGTTTTCTTGCAGCGTCTTCTGCGTATGAGCTGAGAAAGTTCCGGGTAAGAGTTCCTGATACCTGTACACATTTCTTAAACAGGTTATTCTGGTTTAACATATGTCTGATGTGATTTGTTTGCTAGTTTGTAGCTTTTGACTCATCACTTTTGACCCACTGCACCAGGAATTCCTATTCAGGAAGTCAGGAAGATCTCCAGCAGCTGTAGCTCGGACTCTCTCGACATTTCAACACCGTAGTTGGTTGAACTGTAACACTGACTGTAAAGTTTTGTTTACAGAAGCTAAATATGTCATAAACAGTAAAGTTCACATGTTTATGGTTCTGGAGATCAAAAATTCCAGATTCAGGAATATGCAGGAATATTAACTGAGTAGCTGAATCACTAACTGAGGTAAGACTGGGTTTCCACAGCTCCTCATGAGGATTTACAGGCTGGATGCTATGCTCTGAAACTCTTTCCGATTCCGAAAAGCCTCCATGTAGTAGCAGTTAGTTAGTTAATCTCTGGGTAGCTCACTGGGTAGCTCATTGGGAAGCTCATTGGGTAGCTCATTGGGTAGCTCATTGGGAAGTTCATTGGGAAGCTCATTGGGAAGCTCATTGAGAAAATCATTGGGTAGCTCATTGGGAAGCTCATTGGGAAGCTCATTGGGAAGCTCATTGGGTAGCTCATTGGGAAGTTCATTGGGAAGCTCATTGGGAAGCTCATTGGGAAGCTCATTGGGAAGCTCATTGGGTAGCTCATTGGGAAGTTCTTTGGGTAGCTCATTGGGAAGCTCATTGGGTAGCTCATTGGGTAGCTCATTGGGTAGCTCATTGGGAAGTTCATTGGGAAGCTCATTGGGAAGCTCATTGAGAAAATCATTGGGAAGCTCATTGGGAAGTTCATTGGGAAGCTCATTGGGAAGATCATTGGGTAGCTCATTGGGTAGCTCATTGGAAAGATCATTGGGAAGCTCATTGGGAATCTCATTGGGTAGCTCATTGGGAAGTTCTTTGGGTAGCTCATTGGGAAGCTCATTGGGAAGCTCATTGGGTAGCTCATGGTTTTCTTTAAGCATCTTTCTCCTGGAGGAGTACCTTCTAGGACATGACGAGCTATTCAACTTTTGGAATTATCTGGATTTCTGCTTGCTAGTTTCCAGTTCCAAATCTTTACTGAATACATGGTTTCAGTTGTTAAATCTGTTGAGGGGCCGACACCAGTTCCCTCCTCTGTTCCTCTGTCCACGCTCTTCAGTGCACTACCATGTTTGGTCATGTATGCTTTTGTTTAGCTGAACGTCCAGGATCAGGTTGGGACGGCGGTCAGAAGTGTTTTATTTACAGTTCAGCGTTTCTCCCGTCAGAACTGCTATTCTGAGCGCTGTTGCTGATGGACTCTGGGGTTTTGAATCGTTCTAATGAGGCACAAACTCTTAATTTTTTGATCGCAGACAGATGGCCAGACATTCTGCTATAGTGGAGTCGCAAGCCATCGAGGCCTACAGCAGTGAAGTAGCTCCACTGTGTTTCACTTTTTGTTGGTTTTCAGTTTTGGTCTTTGTATCTAGTGGAAGTATCGGGTAAATTTGGGGTAAATGGAGTTTTAGTAGTGGTGTCCATTGGAGTCTTCATTACTGGGACCCAGTGTTGGTGTCCAGTGGAGGAATCGTGTTGGTGTCTATTGTTGGTGCACAGAAGCAGTTTTGATGTCGGTACCGAGTTGAGAACTGGATCTTAGTATCCACTATTGGTACCTATTGGAGGTTTTCAGGTCGATATTCGATGCGGATATTTAATCAGAGCTTTGAGGTTCGTATCTATAGGGTATTTTGTGCTTGTATCCAGAATTGGTACCCATAGAGGTAATGTTGTTTGTTTCCTTCACCAAATAAGTTTAGATGTTGATACATAGTGTTGATGGATTTGGTTATTATTATCTTCTGTTGGTCCCCAATTCCTACTTCAGAGGTTTTACTGCTGATTTCCAGTGGGGACTTGGTGGAAGTTTGGGAGTTTGGTATTCAGTGGGAGTTTGGGTGTTGGTACCCAGTAGAAGATTGGTTGTAGGTATTCAAGGGAGGATTGGGATTCAGTAGTAAATGTCAGATTGTGTGTTTATACCCAGTTGAGGGTTTAGCGTTGATACCCAGGGCGAGATTGGGAATTCATGTTCGGTATAGGATTTGGTGTTGATATTCAGTGGAGGTTTGGATGTTGGTACCCAGCTGAGGATTGTTTGTTTGTATTCAGGGGAGGATTGGGATTTGGTACCCAATGTCAGATTGGGTGTTGGGAGTTATTAATTAGAGAATTGGACATTGATATTTAATAGTGGTTTGTGTGTTGGTTCCCACAGGATGGTAATCAATGGAGTGGAAGATGGTATTCAGAGGAGATTTGAGTGTTGGTATTCAGTGGAGTGGATGTTGGTATTCACAGAGAGTGTAGGTGTTGATGCCCAGTTCCTATTCAGTATAGGGTTTGGTGTGGATATTCAGTGGAGGTTTGGATGTTGGGACCCAGTTGAAGACTGGTTGTGGGTAATCAGGGGAGGATTGGTACCCAATGTCAGCTTGGGTGTTGGTTTTCAATGAAGGTTTGGGTGTTGGTATTTAGTGGAGCTTTCAGTGTTTATACACAGTGGAGGTTTTGGTACCCAGAGAGGTTTTGTTGTTGACTCATATATAATCAAGTTAAAATCAGTCTTGCAGAAACCTAGATAACCCACAAGAATTGCAGAGTGTCAATCAAGTATTGTTTCTTATATACAGTGTGTTATAGGGGTCTCTGTAGTTCACACGATCTCTTCATTTCAATATTCTAAATACTTTACTGGTCAGCAGATTTCAAGCCCTGTGTATTTTTATTCGACATATGAGAATTATTTAAGGTGGAGTTGTGACCAGAGCTCTCCAGGCAAAGTCTCAGAACAGGTATTCATAAACATTGTCTTCCTGTTTTCAGATTATGGCTGCTAATGACCTCCCAGAGAAAATCTCTCTACTAGATTTGGATTCAGTCCAATCTGTGGATTCACTCTGAAATCAGTACCGCAATGAGGCATCAAACAACCCTGTAATCTTACCTACACGGTCATGAGAGCCATTACAGAACAATGTATTTACCTGTTTGGGGGCGGAGCTGTAATATCTGTAAAGGCAGTAACGTCCATAACGCCTGTAAACGTCTGTAAAGGCAGTATTGTCTGTAAACGCCTGTAAAGGCAGTAACGTCTGTAACACCTGTAAACGCCTGTAAAGGCAGTAACGTCTGTAAAGGCAGTAACGTCCGTAATGCCTGTAAATGTCTGTAAAGGCAATAATGTCTGTAACGTCTGTAAAGGCAGTAACGTCTGTAAACATCTGTAAAGGCAGTATGGTCTGTAAACGCCTGTAAAGGCAGTAAAGTCTGTAACGCCTGTAAACGTCTGTAAAAGCAGTAATGCCTGTAACGCCTGTAAAGGCAGTAACGTCTGTAACGTCTGTAAAGGCAGTAACGTCTGTAACGCCTGTAAACGCCTGTAAAGGCAGTAACATCTGTAAACGTCTGTAAAGGCAGTATTGTCTGTAAACGCCTGTAAAGGCAGTAACGTCCGTAACACCTGTAAACGCCTGTAAAGGCAGTAACGTCTGTAAAGGCAGTAACGTCCGTAACGCCTGTAAATGTCTGTAAAGGCAGTAATGTCCGTAACGCCTGTAAACGCCTGTAAAGGCAGTAACGTCTGTAAAGGCAGTAACGTCCGTAACGCCTGTAAACGTCTGTAAAGGCAGTAACATCTGTAAACATCTGTAAAGGCAGTATGGTCTGTAAACGCCTGTAAAGGCAGTAACGTCTGTAACACCTGTAAACTGCCTGTAAAGGCAGTAACGTCTGTAAAGGCAGTAATGTCTGTAACACCTGTAAATGCCTGTAAACATCTGTAAAGGCAGTATTGTCTGTAAATGTCTGTAAAGGCAGTAACGTCTGTAACATCCGTAAAAGCAGTAACACCTGTAAAGGCAGTAACGTCTGTAAACGCCTGTAAAGGCGGTAACGTCTGTAAAGGCAGTAATGTCTGTAACACCTGTAAACATCTGTAAATGTCTGTAACACCTATAAAGGCAGTAATGTCTGTAACGCCTGTAAACATCTGTAAAGGCAGTAATGTCTGTACCGCCTGTAAACGCCTGTAAAGGCAGTAACGTCTGTAACACCTGTAAACGTCTGTATAGCCCGTAAAGGCAGTAATATCTGTAATGCCTGTAAACGTCTATATAGCCCGTAAAGGCAGTAATATCTGTAACACCTGTAAACGTCTGTATAGCCCGTAAAGGCAGTAATATCTGTAATGCCTGTAAACGTCTATATAGTCCGTAAAGGCAGTAATATCTGTAACACCTGTAAACGTCTGTATAGCCCGTAAAGGCAGTAATATCTGTAATGCCTGTAAACGTCTATATAGCCCGTAAAGGCAAGGAATTCTGTTACACTTGGTAAACGTCTGTATGCCCGTTAAGGCGAGTAATATCTGTAATGCCTGAAACGTTATATAGCCCGTAAGGCAGTAGCTGATAAGTAATTTCGTAAACACGGTTAAAAACGTCTGTTAGCCCGTAAAGCAGTTATATCTGTAATGCCCTGGTAAACGTCTTTAGTCGTAAAGGCAAGTAGTAAATATCCTGTAATGCTGGTAAACGTATTATAGCCCGTAATCGGCAGTAATATCTGTTAACGCCTGGTAAAACATCTGATATAGCCGTAAAGGCAGTAGTAATATCTGTAATAAATTGCCTGAGTAAACCGTCTTATATAGCCCGTAAAGGCAGTAATATCTGTAATGCCTGTAAACGTCTATATAGCCCGTAAAGGCAGTAATATCTGTAATGCCTGTAAATGCTTGTAACGGCTGTAAACGCCTGTAAAGGCAGTGACGTCCGTAACGCCTATAACGCCTGTAAAGGCAGTAACGTCTGTAAACGTCTGTAACGCCCTTAAAGGCAGTAACGTCTGTAACACCAGTAATGTCTGTAAACGTCTGTAACGCCTGTAAGAGCAGTAACACCTGTAAAACCTATAAAGGCATTAACGTCTGTAAAGGCAATAATGTCTGTAACGCCTGTAAACGTCTGTAACGCCTGTAAACGTCTGTAACGCCTGTAAAGTCATTAACTTCTGTAATGCCTTTAAAGGCAGTAACGTCTGTAAATACAGTAACGTCTGTAACGCCTGTGAAGACAGTAACGTCTGTAACGCCTGTAAACGTCTGTAACGCCTGTAAACGTCTGTAACGCCTGTAAAGTCATTAACTTCTGTAACGCCTTTAAAGGCAGTACCTCTGTAACGCCTGTAAATACAGTAACGTCTGTAACGCCTGTAAATACAGTAACGTCTGTAACGCCACTTTAAAGGCAGTAACGTCTGTAAGCATCTGTAACGCCTGTAAACGTCTCTAACGCCGGTAAAGGCAGTAACGTCTGTAACGCCTATAAAGACAGTAATTACTGTAATACCTATAAAGACAGTAATTCCTGTAACGCCTATAAAGATAGTCATTCCTGTAACACCTGTAACGCCTGTAACACCTGTAAAGACAGTAACGCCTGTAACGCCTATAAAGATAGTCATTCCTGTAACACCTGTAACGCCTATAAAGACAGTAATTACTGTAATGCCTATACAGTAATTCCTGTAACGCCTAATAAAGATAGTCATTCCTGTAACACCTGTAACGCCTGTAAAGACAGTAACGCCTGTAATGCCTATAAAGACATTCATTCCTGTAACGCCTGTAAAGACAGTAATGCCTGTAACGCCTATAAAGACAGTCATTCCTGTAACACCTGTAACGTCTGTAAAGGCAGTAACGCCTGTAACGCCTATAAAGATAGTCATTCCTGTAACACCTGTAACGCCTGTAAAGACAGTAACGCCTGTAACGCCTATAAAGACAGTCATTCCTGTAACGCCTGTAAAGACAGTAACGCCTGTAACGCCTATAAAGACAGTCATTCCTGTAACACCTGTAACGCCTGTAAAGGCAGTAACGCCTGTAACGCCTCATTTGTGAGCTGTGTTTGCTCAGCAAGTGTAGCATCTACAATAAGCTTCTTCACTACTTCTAAGCTAGCACCAAAACCAGAGTTCAGGAGGCCATAGGTCACCCGTGGGTGTGTCCAGTAGAGCGCAGGAGGGCAGGGAGTGTCCAGGGAGTGTCCAGGGAGTGTCCAGTGAGCACCGAGTGCCGTATATTTGCTGGTGTTGAATTACGATCGTCATTTAACAGAAAGGAAATAAACTGAGTTACCCAGCAGCCCTGTTGATGACATATTTAACACCTTACACGTCAACACACCCCACACGCACGTGATTGGACAGCAGCAATCCTGATTAGCCAATCAGTGTGTAAGTTTGTTTATAGACGTTTAGATTAAGAGATGCTCCCAGCCTGACGACCAGCTCACACCGGACACGCCGGCAGCTCAGACGACCCGGTCCAACCACAGACGGACACGTTCTCGGGGGGTCCGCTGGCTGCGGCGTGTCCGGTGTGGGCGGGGCTGGCTGCGGGTGCGTGCCGGGTGCTGTTCCGGTGTGTAAGGTGTTCGGCCTCTCGGAATGCTGACGTCCTTCTGTTAGTCAGGAAAGGGTTCCGGATCCTCCCGCCTGATCCAGCTTTGCCTGATACGGGTTTTACCGACAACCACCAAAATCCACCGTAACGATAGCGATGAATACTCATACCCTCCAGTGCTCTGTACTGTGTGCTGTGTTTGGCTGTGTTACCATGGTTACGGTGTGCCGGTCTCTCTCTCTGCCGGTGCTGGAACAGTGAGTGCCGATTACTCAAAGCTATCAGTAGAACCTGGTTCTGTCAGGTAGCACTGCCAGGTCAAAAGGTCAACAGGTAACACCAATGCTTAGCCATGCCTGCCTGCCTCCTCCCCCCATCTCTCTCTCTCTCTCTCTCTCTCTCTCTCTCTATCTCTCTCTCTCTATCTCTCTCTCTCTCTCTCTATTCTCTCTATCTCTTATCTCTCTCTTTCTCTCTCTATCTTCTCTCTAATCTCTCTCTCTACTCTATCTTATCTCTCTCTCTCTCTCTCTCTCTCTCTCTCTCTCTATCTCTCTCTCCTATCTCTATCTCTCTCTATCTCTTTTCTCTCTTTCTCTCTATCTCTCTCTCTCTTCTCTCTCTCGCATCTCACTCTCTTATCTCTCTCTATTCTCTTCCTCTCTATCTTTATCTCTCTTATTCTCTCTCTAATCTCATCTCTCTCTATCTTATCTCGCTTCTCTCTCTACTCTCTATCTCTTCTGCTCTCTCTCTTCTCTCTCCCCCTTTCTCTGTATTCTCTTTCTCTCTGTAGTCTCTCTCTCTCTCTCTCTCTATCTCTCTGTTTTCTCTCTCATCTTCTCTTCTTCTTCTCTCTCTCTCTATTCTCTTCTCTCTCTCTCTCCTCCTCTCATCGATCTCTCTGTATCTCTTCTCTCTCTCTCTCTGTATTCTTCTCTCCTCTCTCTCTCTATCTCTCGTGTATCTCTCTTCTCTCTGTATCTTCTGTCTCTCTCTTTCTCTTATCTCTCTCTCTCTCTCTCTCTTCTTCTCTCTCTATCCCTCTCTGTAATCTATCTCTCTCTCAGTATCTGTGTCTCTTCTCTCATGTATCTTCTCTCTGTATCTCTTGTATCTCTCTGTATCTCTCTCTTGTATCTCTCTCTGTCTCTCTCTGTAATTTCTCTGTATCTTCTCTGTATCTCTCTCTCTGTATCTTTCGTATCTCTCTGTATCTCTCTCTCTGTCTCTTCTCTGTCTCTTCTCTCTGACTCTCTCTGTATCTCTCTGTATCTCTCTCTGTTATCTCTCTCTCTCTGTATCTCTCTGTATCTCTCTGTATTCTCTCTCTCTGTCTCTCTCTCTGTATCTTCTTGCATCTTCTGTATCTCTATGTATCTCTCTGTATCTCTACTCTGTCTCTCTCTGTATCTCTCTCTCTGTATTCTCTCGTATCTTCGGTATCTCTCTTCTTGTTCTCTCTCTCTGTATCTCTCTGTATCTCTCTGTATCTCTCTCTCTGTCTCTCTCTCTGTAAGGGTGATCAGACGAGCTGATGTTACTGTGTGGTCTGATTATGTAGAGCTCTGTGATCAGTAGTATGTAGGATGTGAAGTATTAATAACATAAGATAACATGATGCTGCGATGTTATTTATGTTATTTCCCTCGTGAAGAACTCCTGTAAACCTTGCAGTATTGAAACTCAGTGAACAAGGCATCTTAGACAAGCTGAAAAACAAGTTGGTGGACGATAAAGGGGAATGGGGGACATGATTGGGAATAGTAGGTCAGTTTCCATAGCGACACACATCCCCAAAACACTTAGCCTTAAGAATGTGTACTGAATTGTAGGAATGTTGTGACTGTGATTGTTAGAGCCACTGGTTGGACGCGAGTACTGGAGAAGCCCACAGCGCCTCCTACAGTACTGCCCTCGAATATTTACTGTAGTGTACATTTATAAACACTATCACAGCACCTGCACGCACACAGCGCATGATCAGTCTGTATAGTGTGTATATACATATAAAGTATATAATACTCTGAGTATGTAAGTTTCTTTTAATAAAAACCTCTATAGTGTAATTAACTGATTTTATACTTTATAGAAGTAGTATTTAATACTCACAGTTGTATAATTAAGGCAAGTCGCTACAGACGAACAGGTAGAGATATATAATAGTATAGTAAATATAATATAGTAGATAAAGTAGAGTTTTTATATATAGGAAGGTTTCTAAATAGTATAGGTAATAATAGTATATACTATATATAATATATAGTGTGTATATATATAATAAAAATAATAGTATAGTAGTTATAGTATAAGTTTGGTAATATAGGAAGTATCTTAATAATAGTATAGTTAATAATATTATATAGTAGATATTTTTTTATCATATATATAATATATATATAATAAAAATAATAGTATAGTAGATAATAGTATAGTAGATATAGTATAGTTTTTATATATAGAAAAGTTTCAAAAATAATAGTCTAGTTAAAAAATGAATAGTCTAAGAATAATATATAGTATATATATTAAAACATACAGTATATATATACTAAAAATATAGTATAGTTAAATTTAGTCTAGTTTTTTATTTGAGCATGGTTCTATATTAATAGTATAGTTAATAAAAGTATAGTATAATAATAAAATATAGTATATATAACATATAGTGTATATATAATAAAAATAATAGTATAGTAGATATAGTATAGTTTTTATATATAGGAAGGTTTCTAAATAATAGTATAGTTAATAATTTTATAGTATAATAATAATATTCCATATATATATATATATATATATAAATTATAGTATAGTAAATGTAATATAGTTTTTATATATAGGAAGGTTTCTAAAAATATACAGCATGAGTCAAAAGTCTTAGGACACTCTATTATTTCAACTGTTTAAAGGGAATATGACATATCTGAATATTCCACCAAGTAACGTGTGAGGGGGTCTATGTCCTGAACATAGTCACCATCTTGAAAGCCGCCATATTGGATCACGGGAGAGTTTTTCCAATGAGAAGGTGGTCATGTAGCAGATCAAAGAAGACCAGAACTGATCAGAAATTGATTGATGTAATCAGATTTGTAAAATCTCTTGAAGTTCAAATGTTATAAACACAGAAAATTACAACAACAACCACTTTGAACAACATGTTAAGTGTGCTGCTCCTGCTGCTGATGCAGCTGGTGTTGCAACTTTCATTCTGGTGGCTTTCAAGATGGTGGCCGTCGTTAAACATAGCCCCCCCCCCCCCCCCCAGTTACTTGCTGGGGTATTCAGATACATCACTTTCCCAGAGCAACGTTAGGTCTCACAAAACACTAATTAGTATCAGAGTAGTATCAATATTTTTAATATCATAGTTATATTCTACAGGAAACCAGCTGTTCAGCGAGATATGTTGTGAGTAGGAGGAGCTTAATTACAGTTATAATGAGATGCTGGTGGATATGAACTGGTTACTGTGGAGTTTATGATGACAGTGTTTAGTATAGTTGTGATGTAGAGGCTGTTTCTTCTGAAAGTCTGACTAAAAGAAGTTCTAAGGAGTTTGTAAAGTCTGCCTGTAGCGTCTTGCCTTAAGTAAGTACTGGGAGTAACTGATAGTAATTAGAGAGTAAGAATAATATTGTAGTATCTGTAGTATTATTTGTTTAGGTATACGAGGTACCTAGTGTTTTAGACTGTTCTGCTGCCGTACCAGCCGCACTCACACTCACAACCCTGGTTACCATCGCGTGGCACGAAATGCAACACTTCCTCTGACTCCGCCCCCTCTCGCAACCTCACCGCGGGTCACTGTGCAGAAGAGTGTTGCCGTGGTGAGGTTAACAGCGAGAGCTGGCCAAAGAGACTGATACAGTCTCGTGCAGCGCGATATGACCTTCCACAACGCGAGAGCAGCTGTTTAACCCCCTGAGACACAAACACCGGCACTACACTACACTACACTACACAGTACACCAACACTACACCACGCTGACACTACACTACACTAACAGTACACTACGCCCACGCTACACTACACTACACTAACAGTACACCTACACTACACTACGCTACACTACACTAACAGTACACCAACTCTACACTACACTACACTACACTAACAGTACACTACGCCCACGATACACTACACTAACAGTACACCAACTCTACACTACACTACACTAACAGTACACTATGCCCACGATACACTACACTACACTAACAGTACACCAACACTACACTACACTAACTGTACACTACGCCCACGATACACTACACTACACTAACAGTACACCAACACTACACTACACTAACAGTACACTATTGACGATAACTACAACTACACTAACAGTACACCAACACTACACTACACTAACAGTACACTACGCCCACGATACACTACACTACACTAACAGTACACCAACACTACACTACACTAACTGTACACTACGCCCACGATACACTACACTAACAGTACACTACGCCCACGCTACACTACACTCACAGTACTACCAACTTACACTAAAGTACACCACAACGACACTACGCCCACACGAACTACACTCACTAAACAGTACACCTGCAACTACACTACGCTACAAAAAAACTACACTAACAGTACACCAACACTACACTACACTACACTAACAGTACACTACGCCCACGCTACACTACACTAACAGTACACCAACACTACACTAACAGTACACCAACACTACACTACGCCCACACTACACTACACTACACTAACAGTACACCTGCACTACACTACGCTACACTACACTAACAGTACACCAACACTACACTACACTACACTAACAGTACACCAACTCTACACTACACTACACTAACAGTACACTACGCCCACTACGCCCACGATACACTACACTAACAGTACACTACGCCCACGCTACACTACACTAACAGTACACCAACACTACACTAACAGTACACCAACACTACACTACGCCCACGCTACACTACACTACACTAACAGTACACTACGCTACACTACACTACACTAACCAAACCTACACTAACGCCACGCTCACTACACTACATAACAGTACACTAGCCCACCTACCACTACACATACACGAAACAGGTGATCAAACTCACTACGCCCACGCTACACTACACTACACTAACAGTACACTACGCCCACGCTACACTACACTACACTAACAGTACACCAACACTACACTACGGCTACGCTACACTACACCTACAATAACCATAACAAACTACACTACGCAACGTACACATACACTACACTAACAGTACATACCCACGCTAACTACATACACTAACAGTTACACTACGCAACGTACCACTCACTAACAGTACACTACGCCACGTAGATAACCAACTAACTAGACAGTACACAACATACACTACGGCCACGCTTACACTAACTACACAACAGTACACTACGCCACGATAACTACACTACACTAACGTTACACTACGCCTCGCTACACTACCTACACTAACAGTAATCCAAATTACATATACGCCGACCTAACTTAAACAGAACATCAACACTACACTACGCCCACGCTACACTACACTAACAGTACATCAACACTACACTACACTAACAGTACACCAATACTACACTACACTAACACTGCACTAAGAGTACACCAACACTACACTACACTAACAGTACACCAATACTACACTACACTAACACTGCACTAAGAGTACACCAACACTACACTACACTAACAGTACACCAATACTACACTACACTAACACTGCACCAACACTAAACTACACTACATTATTACTATGCCGTCACTGCACCAACGCCATGCCGACATAACACCGACACACAGCCGGGTCAACAGGGCGACCGCTGTTACCATGACGACTACACACAGCTCTGCTGCTGCCATGGAGCCGCGCTGTCGCTGTCTGCGTTGCCATGACAACCACTCTCACAGGGTTAAAACGCGAACGGCCTCGCTCCGCGCGGACGTGTGTTGTGAGTGCGAGGCGGGTTGCCGCGGCAGCAGAGCGGCGGTGTGTGTGCGCGAGAGTGTGCGAGTTGTTGAGGCTTGTCTGCTGTTTGATATGTGACGCGGCTCTCCGGGCCAGCCGAGCATGCCGGTGTCCTTCAGTGAGTTTTGAAAGCTGTGAAGTTTGCAGAAGTAGTTCAGAGAGGGGAATCGCCATAATAACATTCTAACACTCTTAACCCTTCCTCCTCACCCTCCTCCTCCTCACGGCCTCCCGGAGACTCCACCGAGCCAGGACCGCCGGATAGCTTTACGACCTTCATACGAGTGTTCATGTCTGCTCTGCTGATTCATGTTCCCTCCTAAAGCCTCAGCGTTGCTCTGCGTGGTGTGAGTTGGTGGACGTGCCTGTGTGTGATGGTGCTGCAAGTGCTCTTCAGTCTCGAGCAAGTGGAGTGAATGGCGGGCCGACCGGAGAGGAAAACGAGCCAACCTGAGCGGTTAACCCAGAGATACTCTATACTACTGCTATACTAGTCCAGGTTCAGTCCAAATCAGGACATGGAGTCCAGGTTCAGTCCAAATCAAGACATGGAGTCCAGGTTCAGTCCAAATCAAGCCCTAAATTTCAATAATAAGGTCCTACAAATTCAAATTCAGTTAAAATCAGGACTTTCAAATTGGGCCCTACAGTCCAAATCAAGACAAATCTAACTCTACAGTCTAAATCAGGACTTTCGAATTGGGCCCTACAGTCTAAATCAAGACTTTCTAATTGGGCCCTACAGTCCAAATCAAGACTTTCAAATTGGGCCTACCATCAAATCAAAGATTTAATTTTGGGCCTACTGTATTCAAGATTTAAAATGTGCCTACAGTCCAAATCAAGACTTTCAAATTGGGCCCTACAATCCAAATCAGGACTTTCGAATTGGGCCCTACAGTCCAAATCAGGACTTTCAAATTGGGCCCTACAATCCAAATCAGGACTTTCGATTGGGCCTTTACCAGAACCAACACACAAAATCCAAATCAGACTTTAAATTGTGCCTACCGTCTAAATCAGCCTTTCCTATTGGCCCTACAGTCTAAATCAAGACTTTCAAATTGGGCCCTACAGTCTAAATCAAGACTTTCAAATTGGGCCCTACAATCCAAATCAGGACTTTCGAATTGGGCCCTACAGTCCAAATCAGGACTAACAAGTCAGGACCTGCAGATTAAATCAGGTCCCACAGTCTACGTCCAGACTTAGAGTCTAAATTGGACCCTGCAGTCTAGATCAGGGTTACAGTTTAAATCAAACCAGTGCTAAGCTGACTGTGTAGATCTGACCGTCTGGTCTAAGTCAGGCCTTGCAGATTAAATCTGTTGCTGGTTTTCAGTAGGCAGGGGGCGCTGGTGGGCGCTGGTGCCCGGCTGCTGTGAGACAGACGGCTGTAACCTGGTGAATGCAGGGTGGTGAGGGGAGAGATCTTGCAGCTCTGAGGAGGAGTATTGAAAGTGTTCTGGTTTAACTTTTTCATCCTAATTCTCTAGGCACACATCCCCCTTCTTACCACACCACACTCTCTCTTTAAAACCCATCTCTCCAGCCCCCCGGTGTGAGCGTGAGTGTGTGCATGCTGTAGAGTGTGTAGGACAGCAGCGTCTCTCTGGGAGGAGGAGGGTGACGATGTCTCTGTGCTCTGCAGGATAAGACGAGCGCGCTGAGCCTCAGCAATGTGGCGGGGGTCTTCTACATCCTGGTGGGCGGTTTGGGGCTGGCCATGACGGTGGCGCTGGTGGAGTTCTGCTACAAATCCCGGCAGGAGACCAAACGACTCAAACTGGCTAAAAACGCTCAGAACTTTAAAGCTGCTCCACCAGCGAACACCCAGAGCTTCGCCACCTACAGAGAGGGCTACAACGTCTACGGCACGGAGAGCGTCAAGATATAACACCTACAGTACGTACAGTAACCAGCCTAGTGACCTACACAACATCTACAATACTACAGTAACCAGCCTAGTGACCTACACACCTACAGTACGTACAGTAACCAGCCTAGTGACCTACACAACATCTACAATACTACAGTAACCAGCCTAGTGACCTACACACCTATCAGTTGTACAGTAACAGTAGTGATCTAACAAACACTACCGTACTACAGTAACCAGCCTAGTTGATTACACAAAACACCTGCCGTCTACAGTAACCAGCCTAGTGGACCTACAACCTACATACTACTACAGTAAACCGCTAAGTGCGATCTACACAACACCTACGATATACAGTTAACCAGCCTAGTGACCTACACAACACCTACAGTACGTACAGTAACCAGCCTAGTGATCTACACAACACCTACAGTACTACAGTAACCAGCCTAGTGATCTACACAACACCTACAGTACTACAGTAACCAGCCTAGTGACCTACACAACACCTACAGTACTACAGTAACCAGCCTAGTGACCTACACAACACCTACCGTACTACAGTAACCAGCCTAGTGATCTACACAACACCTACCGTACTACAGTAACCAAGCCTTGAAATTACACAACACCTACAAGTACTACAGGTAACCAGCCTAGTGATTACAAAATCTACAGTACACACAGTTAACCGCCTAGTGATTAACAACACTACATACTAAAGTTACCCAGCTAGTGACCCCTACACAACTCTACAATACTACGTAAACAGCCTTAGTGAACACAATACATCTACAAAATTACAGTAACCAGCCCTAGTGACTACACAAACACCTCAGTACGACAGTAACGCTAGTGATCTACCAACATACAATATACAGTAACCAGCCTAGTGATCTTACACAACACTTACAGTTCTTACTTAACGCCCTAGGGATCTACACAACACCTACAATACTACAGTAAACCAGTAGAGTGATCTACACAACACCTACAGTACTACAGTAACCAGCCTAGTGATCTACACAACACCTACCGTACTACAGTAACCAGCCTAGTGACCTACACAACACCTACAGTACTACAGTAACCAGTCTAGTGATCTACACAACACCTACAATACTACAGTAACCAGCCTAGTGACCTACACACCTACAGTACGTACAGTAACCAGCCTAGTGACCTACACAACACCTACAATACTACAGTAACCAGCCTAGTGATCTACACACACTAAGTACCACAATAACCTGTAGTGATTTCAAACATTACAGTACCAACTGTAACCGCTAGTGATCTACACAATACCTACAAATACTACCCAGTAACCAGCCTAGTGCCTACACACATCTACAGTACTACAGTAACAGCTAGTGATCTCTCAACACCTACAGTACTACAGTAACAGCTAGTGAATCTACACAACACTACAGTACTTAAGTAAACAGGCCCTAGTGATATATCAATCAACACACTAACAATACTCCAGTAACCAGCTAAGTGAATACCACAACCACATTACAGTTATCCCGTAACAGCCTAGTGATCTACCAACACCTCCATGTATCTACAGTAAACCAGCATAGTGATTACATCAACACTACAGTCCAACAGTAACCAGCCCCTTAGTGATTAACACACTACAGTACTACAGTAACAGCCTAGTGCTTACACAACACCTACAATACTATAGTAACCAGCCTAGGGATTACACACACCCTACAGTACTTCAGTAACCAGGCCTTAGTGGACCTAACACAACATTACAATATTACAGTAACCAGCCTAGTGGACCTACTCACTACAGTACTACAGTAACAGCCTAGTGTTCTACACAACAATCCTACAGTACTACAGTAACCAGCCCTAGTGAAATTACACAATACACCTACCGTTTTTTTTGTTATTACAAGTAAACCAGCTAGTGATCTAACAACACCTACCGTACGACAAGTAAAACCAGCTAGTGACCTACACTCCTACAGTATCCAGAACCAGCCTAGTGATCTACACAAACACCTACAGTACTACAGTAAAAGCCTAGTGACCTACACCCAACCGTACCGTACTACAGAACCAGCTAGTGATCTAACAACAATACAGTACTACAGTAACCAGCCTTGTTGATTACACACCACTAAGTACTTAGGAACCAGTAGTGAAATACACCAACACTACAGTAACTTCAGTAATCCAGCTAGTGACCTACACAACACCTACCGTACTACAGTAACCAGCCTAGTGATCTACACAACACCTACCGTACTACAGTAACCAGCCTAGTGATCTACACAACACCTACAGTACTACAGTAACCAGCCTAGTGATCTACACAACATCTACAGTACACACAGTAACCAGCCTAGTGATCTACACAACACCTACAATACTAAAGTAACCAGCCTAGTGACCTACACAACATCTACAATACTACAGTAACCAGCCTAGTGACCTACACAACATCTACAAAACTACAGTAACCAGCCTAGTGACCTACACAACACCTACAGTACGACAGTAACCAGCCTAGTGATCTACACAACACCTACAATACTACAGTAACCAGCCTAGTGATCTACACAACACCTACAGTTCTACAGTAACCAGCCTAGTGATCTACAAAAACACCTACCAATTTATACAGTAACCAGCTAGTGATCTACACAACACTAAGGTATACAGTAACAGCTAGAGATTACACAAGACACATACGTCTACAGTTACCAGCTTAGTGACCTACAAACACTAACAGTATACAGTAACCAGTCTAGTGATCTACACAAACACTACAATACTACAGTAACCAGCCTAGTGACCTACACACCTACAGTACGTACAGTAACCAGCCTAGTGACCTACACAACACTACAATACTACCAGTAACAGCCAGTGATTACACAACACCTACAGTACACACAATAACCAGCCTAGTGATCTACACAACATCTACAGTACACACAGTAACCAGCCTAGTGATCTACACAATACCTACAATACTACAGTAACCAGCCTAGTGACCTACACAACATCTACAGTACTACAGTAACCAGCCTAGTGATCTACACAACACCTACCGTACTACAGTAACCAGCCTAGTGATCTACACAACACCTACAGTACTACAGTAACCAGCCTAGTGATCTACACAACACCTACAATACTACAGTAACCAGCCTAGTGATCTACACAACACCTACAGTACTACAGTAACCAGCCTAGTGATCTACACAACACCTACAGTACTACAGTAACCAGCCTAGTGATCTACACAACACCTACAGTACACACAGTAACCAGCCTAGTGATCTACACAACACCTACAGTACTACAGTAACCAGCTAGTGATCTACACAACACCTACAATACTATAGTAACCAGCCTAGTGATCTACACAACACCTACAGTACTACAGTAACCAGCCTAGTGACCTACACAACATCTACAATACTACAGTAACCAGCCTAGTGACCTACACACCTACAGTACTACAGTAACCAGCCTAGTGATCTACACAACACCTACAGTACTACAGTAACCAGCCTAGTGATCTACACAACACCTACCGTAGTACAGTAACAGCCTAGTGATTACACAACACTACAGTAACACAGTAAACCAGGCTAGTGACTACACAACCCTTTCAGTACTACAGTAACCAGCCTAGTGCCGTACAAAAACTACCTACCGTACTACCAGTAAACCAGCCGAGTGATCTACACAAATACAGTTACGTCAGTAACCAGCCCTAGTGATCTACACGAACCTACAGTAATACAGTAACCAGCCTAGTGATCTACAACAAACACCTACTGTACTACAGTAACCAAGCTAGTGACTACACAAACCTACAGTATACAGTAAACCAGCCTAGTGATCTACACAACATCTACAGTACACACAGTAACCAGCCTAGTGACGCTACCCACAAACACTCTGTACTCAGTAACAAGGCCTGTGACTACTCACACCTACATTACTCAGTAACCAGGCCTAGTTGATCTACAAACAACCTTACATAGTACCGTAAACCAGCCTAGTGATTACACAAACTACCAGTTACTACAGTAACCAGCCTAGTGATACACAAACACGTACGGGTACTACAGAACCAGCTAGTGACTACACAACACCTACAGTACGTACTAGTAACCGGCTAGTGATTACACAATCACTGCAGTACTAAACAGTCAGTAACCAGGCCTAGTGATCTACACAACACCTCAGATAGTTACTACAGTAACAGCCTAGTGACCTCACAACACTACTGTACTACAGTCCAGCCTAGTGATCTACACAACACCTACAGTACTACAGTAACCAGCCTAGTGATCTACACAACACCTACAGTACTACAGTAACCAGCCTAGTGATCTACACAACACCTACAGTACTACAGTAACCAGCCTAGTGATCTACACAACACGTACTGTACTACAGTAACCAGCCTAGTGATCTACACAACACCTACAGTACTACAGTAACCAGCCTAGTGATCTACACAACACCTACAGTACACACAGTAACCAGCCTAGTGACCTACACAACACCTACAGTACACAATGTACAACTATAGATTACAACCACTTCTATTGACTCATAGAGGAATACTAGTGAACACACACTAGGGGCTAGTGAAACACCCACATAGACACACACTAGTGAACACACACATTAGGAGGCAATGAAAGACCCACATATATATACACACTAGTGAAAAACACACATAATGAGGGAGTTAAAACACCCCACCATATGCACACACTAGTGAAACACACACTACTAGTGGCTGTGAAACCCACATAGAACACCTAGTGAAATACATTAGAAGCATGAAAGACCCACATATGCACACACTAGTGAACACACACGTACTAGTGAAAACACACACTAGAGGGCAGTAAAATGCCCACATATGCACACACTAGTGAACACACACGTACTAGTGAACACACACACTAGGGGGCAGCGAAACACCCACATACAACACATAATGAACACCAACCCTAGGGGGCAGTGAAACACCCACAAATACACACAATGGTGAACTCACTAGGGGACAGTGAGCACCCTTACCCGAAGTGGTCTAGCAGCCCTACCCACAGTACCCGGGGGGCAGTGTAAGGGAAGTGGTGTCAGGCTGACTAGTCTGTTAATGCAGAGTTACAGACGGCGGAGTTCATAAACAGCTGCATGTCTTGCAGATGTTATTATTAGTTATGTTTTAATCTGTCTCACGCTGTAAAGAGAGGACAGGTTTCGAGGACAGGTTGAGAGGACAGGCTGCGAGGACAGGCTGAGAGGACAGGCTGCGAGGACAGGCTGAGAGGACAGGCTGCGAGGACAGTGTTGTAGGTGGTGTAGTGGTCAGTACGGTGGTGTAGTGGTCAGTATGGTGGGTTTAGAGGGTTAGTTCCGGTGGTGTATGGTCATTAACGGTGGTGTAGTGGTCAGTAAGGTGTGTGTAGTGGTCATTATTATGGTGGTGTTAGTGGTTAGTTCGGTGGCTGTCGTGGTGTACGGTGGGTGTAGTGGGTTAGTATGGTGGTGTTAGTGGTCCAGTTCGTTGGTGTAGTGTGGTCAGTATGGTGGTGTAGAAATGGATTGTTGAGTAAGGTGGGTGTAGTGTTCAGTATGGGGGTGTTAGTGGTTAGTATGGTGTTGTAGTGGTTAGTTTTGGTGGTGTAGTGGTCGTATGGTGGTGTAGTGGTTTAGTAGGGGTGTAGTGCGTTAGTACGGTTGGTTAGTGGGTTAGTAGTGGTGTAGTGGTAAGTACGGTGGTGTAGTGGTTAGTACGTGTGGTTTGTAGTCGGTTCGTACTGGTGGGTGTTAGTTTGGTCAGTATGGTGGTGTAGTGGTTAGTATGGTGGTTGTAGAGGTTAGTATGGTGGTTTGTAGTGGGTAGTACGGTGGTGTCGTGGTCCGTACGTGGTGTAGTGGTCAGTTCGGTGGTGTAGTGGTTAGTACGGTGGTGTAGTGGTTAGTTAGGTGGTTTAGTGGTTAGTACGGTGGTTTGTTGTGTGGTTCGTATGGTGGTGTAGTGGTTAGTACGATGGTGGTTTGTAGTGAGTTAGTATAGTGGTTTAGTGGTAGTATAGGTGGTGTGTAGTGGTCAGTATGGTGGTGTAGTGGTTAGTAGGTGTGTAGTGGTCTGTATGGTGGTCTGTAGTGGTGAGTATGGTGGTGTAGTGGTTAGTATGGTGGGTGTAGTGTTAGTTACAGTGGGGTTGTTGGGTTTAGTATGGTGGTGTAGTGGTAAGTACGGTGGTGTAGTGGATAGTACGGTGGGTGTAGTGGTTAGTACGGTGCGTGTAGTGGGTAAGTACGGTGGTTTGTAGTGGATAGTTTGGTGGTGTAGTGGTTAGACGGTGGTTTTGGAGTGGTTCGTACGGTGGTGTAGTGGTCGGTACGGTGGTTGTGTGGTCAGTTCGGTGGTGTAGTGGTTAGTATGGTGGTGTAGTTGGTTAGTAAGGTGGTGTAGCTGGTTAGTAGGTGGTGTAGCTGGTCAGTACGGTGGTGTAGTGGGTAGTTTCGGTGGTTGTATTAGTGGTTAGTACGGTGGTGTAGTGGTTAGTACGGTGGTGTAGTGGTCAGTTGGTGGTGTAGTGGGGTCAGTATGTGGTTTTTTTTGTAGTGGTTTAGTCTGATGGTGTAGTGGTTAGTTGGTGGTGTGTGGTCAGGTTAGGTGGTTTGTAGTGGTAGTATGGTGGGTTGTAGTGGTTAGTACGGTGTTTGTGTAGTGGTTAGTACGGTGGTGTATGTGGTTAGACGGTGGTGATAGTGGTCAGTATGGTGGTGTAGTTGGTCAGTATGGTGGTGTAGTGGTTAGTTCGGTGGTGTAGTGGGTCTGTATGGTGGTGTAGTGGTCAGTTTGGTGTGTCGAGTGGTTGTATGTTGGTTGTAGTGGTTAGTACGGTGGTGTAGTGGTCAGTACGGTGGTGTAGTGGTGACGATGCTGCTTCTGATAACGTTGTATGGGTTTGTTTGATCTTGATCTCCGTTTCTTCCCAGATGGAGGTTCCTTCCCACTCCGATGATGTCACCAGTGCATGGGGCAACAAGATTCTCAGAGACTTTCAATTTAACAGAATACGCCCCCTTCAGAGAGTGGCCCCTCCCACCACTCGCCTGTCATCACCACACACCCCAGCTCTGTCCCCTCCCCCTTGTTCTGCCGTAACCATAGCGACTGCACTCTTGGACCCCACGACCCGTCGTCTCGCAGTGCCTTACGGAACATCCCTCCACCTCGCCGGGACACACGAGCAGCCCAGCGCCGCCGCCGGAGTCCGACCCAATCAGCTCCACTGCTTCACTCAGACATTAGCGTTCAACCCGGAGCGTCCAGATCTCAGAGCTTCCCTTTCTGTAGGACTGTCAAGCATACGCCGGTCTCCATAGCAACCTGTACCACCAGGGATGTTAAGGTGCTCTCCTGACCACTAGCAGGAGTGACTGGACACTGCTGCTGAGGAACCTGCCACATGGCTGCGTTCCTAAAGGTCCACTGTAGAGCAGCTCTACTGCGCTGATCAACTCAAGAGCAACCCAGCTCCATTAAAGCCATTCACCCTTTAGCAGTTCTGTAGTTCAGCCTCCATACTGGATTCATTCCAGAGCAGCTCATCCCCATTCCAGAGCAGCTCATCCCCATTTCAGAGCAGCTCATCGGCATTCTAGAGTAGTTAATCCTCATTTCAGAGCAGCTCATCCCTATTCCAGAGCAGTTAATCCTCATTCCAGAGCAGCTCATCCCTATTCCAGAGCAGTTAATCCTCATTCCAGAGCAGCTCATCCCTATTCCAGAGCAGCTCATCCCAATTTTAGAGCAGTTATGTTCCAGAACCGTTTCGGAACAGCTCATTTTTATTCCAGAGCAGTTACACGCCACCCCAGAGTGATTCAGACATTCCAGAGCAGTTTGTCATTATTCCAGAGCAGCTCATCCGCATTCCAGAGCAATTTAGCACTGTTCTGTAACAGTTCCAGAGTGGTCCAGACTTGTTTCAGAGCATATCCACCCTATTCCAGAGCAGTTCAGCTCATGTCCAGAGAGTTTCAGCTTTAATCATGAGTTGTTCCACATATGTCCAGTGATCCAGCTCTGTTCTTATCATTCCGCCACATTCCAGAGTGTTTCAGTCCCATTCCTGCAGGGTTCCACTCTATCTGAAAGTGGTTGAGGACCATTCAAGGTCAGTTTAGCATCCGTTTTGCTGCACTGATTCGCCCTAGAGCAGTTCAGCTCTAGAGTACACTGGAAAAAATGTACAAAAGAAAAATGCTAAGAAGCAGAAGATCTAGTTTTATGCAAGTTAACCTTAAAACAAAGCAAAACAAAAAATATTTCCGACAAAAGCAATATTTTTCATCAGTCTGTATTCCAGACGCTCTATCGTCTTTCACTTTTTACCGTGTGTTTAAACCAGAGCAGCTCACTCTGATTTCATAGCTGTTCAGTACAGACCTCTTCTAGGTATATGTTTACTCTAGAGCAGTTCAGGTGTATGAAAGATTTCACTCTAGAGTGGTTCAGGTGTATGAAAGAGTTTCACTTTAGAGCGGTTCAGGTGTATGAAAGTTTCACTCTAGAGCAGTTCAGGTGTATGAAAGAGTTCTACTCTAGAACGGTTCAGGTGTATGAAAGAGTTTCACTCTAGAGCGGTTCAGGTGTATGAAAGAGTTCCACTCTAGAGCAGTTCAGGTGTATTAAAGAGTTCTACTCTAGAGTGGTTCAGGTGTATGAAAGAGTTCTACTCTAGAGCGGTTCAGGTGTATTAAAGAGTTCTACTCTAGAGTGGTTCAGGTGTATGAAAGAGTTCTACTCTAGAACGGTTCAGGTGTATGAAAGAGTTTCACTCTAGAGTGGTTCAGGTGTATGAAAGAGTTCCACTCTAGAGCGGTTCCGGTGTATTAAAGAGTTTCACTCTAGAGCGGTTCAGGTGTATGAAAGAGTTCTACTCTAGAGCAGTTCAGGTGTATTAAAGAGTTCTACTCTAGAGTGGTTCAGGTGTATGAAAGAGTTCTACTCTAGAACGGTTCAGGTGTATGAAAGAGTTTCACTCTAGAGTGGTTCAGGTGTATGAAAGAGTTCCACTCTAGAGCGGTTCGGTGTATTAAAGAGTTTCACTCTAGAGCGGTTCAGGTGTATTAAAGAGTTATACTCTAGAGCGGTTCAGGTGTATGAAAGAGTTCTAGCTCTAGAGTGGTTCAGGTGTATGAAAGAGTCTACTCTAGAACGGGTTCAGGTGTATGAAAGAGTTTCACTCTAGAGTGGTTCAGGTGTATGAAAGAGTTCCAATCTAGAGCGGTTCCGGTGTATTAAAGAGTTTCACTCTAGAGCGGTTCAGGTGTATTAAAGAGTTATACTCTAGAGCGGTTCAGGTGTATTAAAGAGTTCTACTCTAGAGTGGTTCAGGTGTATGAAAGAGTTCTACTCTAGAACGGTTCAGGTGTATGAAAGAGTTTCACTCTAGAGTGGTTCAGGTGTATGAAAGAGTTCCACTCTAGAGCGGTTCCGGTGTATTAAAGAGTTTCACTCTAGAGCGGTTCAGGTGTATTAAAGAGTTATACTCTAGAGCGGTTCAGGTGTATGAAAGAGTTCTACTCTAGAGCGGTTCAGGTGTATGAAAGAGTTCTACTCTAGAGCAGTTCAGGTGTATTAAAGAGTTCTACTCTAGAGTGGTTCAGGTGTATGAAAGAGTTCTACTCTAGAACGGTTCAGGTGTATGAAAGAGTTTCACTCTAGAGTGGTTCAGGTGTATGAAAGAGTTCCACTCTAGAGCGGTTCCGGTGTATTAAAGAGTTTCACTCTAGAGCGGTTCAGGTGTATGAAAGAGTTCTACTCTAGAGCGGTTCAGGTGTATTAAAGAGTTCTACTCTAGAGTGGTTCAGGTGTATGAAAGAGTTCTACTCTAGAGCGGTTCAGGTCTGTTAAAGAGAGCCACTCTAGAGCGGTTTGGGTTTATTGTAGAGGTACATCCTAGAGCGGTTCATGTCTTCTAAAAAGAGTTCCACTTTATAGCGGGTCAGACCTATTGTAGAAGTCTAGTCTACGGTGGTTCAGCTGTATTGTAGAGGTCCACTCTAGAATAGTTTGGGCTTATTATAGAGGTCCATTCTAGAGTGGTTCAGGTTTATTATAGAGGTGCACACCACAGCATTTTAGGTTTTATTATAGAGGTTCACTCTAGAGACGTTCAGGTCTATTCAAGAGGTCCACTCTAGAGCTGTTTGGGTTTAATTATGGAGATCCACTCTAGAGCAGTTCAGGTCTATTAAACCTGAACTCACTCCCTCTCTCTCTCTCTCCCTCTCTCTCTCTTTCACTCTCTCACTCTGTTCCTCTCTCACTCACTCTCTCCCTCTTTCACTCACTTTCTCCCATTCTCTCTCTCTCACTTGCTCACTCACTCACTCACTCACTCTCTTCCTCTCTCACTCACTCACTCACACTTTCACTCTCACTCCCTCTCTCTCACTCTCTCCCTCTATTTTACTGCCTCTCTCACTCTCTCTCTCACTCTTACCCTCTATTTTAGTGCCTCTCTCACTCTCTCTCTCTCTGCTAATTAAGTTAATTAAGAGTCCATGTTAAATCAGAAGAGGCACTAATAGCTTGTATTTTTGGTTCTCTAGATAATAACGATGTACCGCGCGGTTCTAAAGGGTTCCGGTCGCAGGTGGTTCGGTTCTGAGATTACGATCTGTAGTGGAAACACCAGACGGAACCGAGTGGATCTCTAGTTTTCTAGTCTTCTGTTAGACGTTACGTACTGATCATTAAGACTGCATGCGAGGTTAAAGCTAGCAGCAGACCTTCACCCCTCCGTCTCCTCACGTCACTCCTGTCCTCCTCCTCTCCTGGGCTGGAGGAGCAGCCGCTGATCTCCTGCATGAATGCCTGTAACTTTAGTTTTATTATGTTTTGTTAATAAAGATAGGACTGAAAACCAGCTCGCGCCTCTCGACTGCTTCTTTCTGTGTCCTGTGTGGAACCCTCTTTTCTAGATCCAGTCAGATCTGTTCACAGTGGTGGTGAATGGAACCAGACGTCCACCTCTAAAAGCTGTTCTAGATACAGTCAGATCTGTTCACAGTGGTGGTGAATGGAACCAGACGTCCACCTCTAAAGCTGTTCTAGATACAGTCAGATCTGTTCACAGGTGGTGGTGAATTGGAACCAGACGTCCACCTCTAAAAGCGTTCTAGATCCAGTCAGATCTGTCACAGTGGAGGTGAATGGAACCAGACGTCCACCTCTAAAAGCTGTTCTAGATCCAGTCAGATCTGTTCCCAGTGGTGGTGAATGGAACCAGACGTCCACCTCTAAAAGCTGTTCTAGATCCAGTCAGATCTGTTCACAGTGGTGGTGAATGGAACCAGACGTCCACCTCTAAAAGCTGTTCTAGATCCAGTCAGATCTGTTCACAGTGGTGGTGAATGGAACCAGACGTCCACCTCTAAAAGCTCCTCACAGCTGTATCTCCTCCTCTTTATCTCAGATTAGGTGTGGTGAGTAAGAAGTGGGGCTACAGGTAATATGAGATAACGAGGGGGCTTTACAGCTAATCTGACATTAGGGGGAGCTGCTACAGGTAATTACCTGTAGAGCCCGCTTCTTATATCAGATTACCTGTAGCGCCCCTCTTTATCTCAGATTACCTGTAGAGCCCCCTCTTTATCTCAGATTACCTGTAGAGCCCCCTCTTTATCTCAGATTACCTGTAGCGCCCCTCTTTATCTCAGATTACCTGTAGAGCCCCCTCTTTATCTCAGATTACCTGTAGAGCCCCCTCTTTATCTCAGATTACCTGTAGCGCCCCTCTTTATCTCAGATTACATGTAGAGCTCCCTCTTTATCTCAGATTACCTGTAGAGCCCCCTCTTTATCTCAGATTACCTGTAGAGCCCCTTTTTATCTCATATTACCTGTAGAGCCCCTTTTTATCTCAGATTACCTGTAGAGCTCCCTCTTTATCTCAGATTACCTGTAGTGCCCCCTCTTTATCTCAGATTACCTGTAGAGCCCCTTTTTATCTCATATTACCTGTAGAGCTCCCTCTTTATCTCAGATTACCTGTAGTGCCCCCTCTTTATCTCATATTACCTGTAGAGCCCCTTTTTATCTCAGATTACCTGTAGAGCTCCCTCTTTATCTCAGATTACCTGTAGAGCTCCCTCTTTATCTCAGATTACCTGTAGCGCCCCTCTTTATCTCAGATTACATGTAGAGCTCCCTCTTTATCTCAGATTACCTGTAGAGCCCCCTCTTTATCTCAGATTACCTGTAGAGCCCCTTTTTATCTCATATTACCTGTAGAGCCCCTTTTTATCTCAGATTACCTGTAGAGCCCCCTCTTTATCTCAGATTACCTGTAGAGCCCGCTTCTTATATCAGATTACATGTAGAGCCCCCTCTTTATCTCAGATTACATGTAGAGCTCCCTCTTTATCTCAGATTACCTGTAGAGCCCCTTTTTATCTCAGATTACCTGTAGAGCCCCTCTTTATCTCAGATTACCTGTAGAGCCCCTTTTTATCTCAGATTACCTGTAGAGCCCCTTTTTATCTCAGATTACCTGTAGAGCTCCCTCTTTATCTCAGATTACCTGTAGAGCCCCTCTTTATCTCAGATTACCTGTAGAGCCCCTTTTTATCTCAGATTACCTGTAGAGCCCCTTTTTATCTCAGATTACCTGTAGAGCTCCCTCTTTATCTCAGATTACCTGTAGAGCCCCCTCTTTATCTCAGATTACCTGTAGAGCCCCTTTTTATCTCATATTACCTGTAGAGCCCCCTCTTTATCTCAGATTACCTGTAGCGCCCGCTTCTTATATCAGGTTACCTGTAACACCCCCTCTTTATCTCAGATTACCTGTAGCACTGGGATTGGCTCCTGTTCTGGGATTGGCTAGTAGTAGTACACCTCCTGTTCCGGGATTGGCTGGTAGTATTACACCTCCTGTTCTGGGATTGGCTGGTAGTATTACACCTCCTGTTCTGGGATTGGCTAATAGTAGTACACCTCCTGTTCTGGGATTGGCTAGTAGTAGTACACCTCCTGTTCTGGGATTGGCTGATAATATTCCACCTCCTGTTCTGGGATTGGCTGATAGTATTTCACCTCCTGTTCTGGGATTGGCTAGTAGTATTACACCTCCTGTTCTGGGATTGGCTGATAGTATTTCACCTCCTGTTCTGGGATTGGCTGATAGTATTCCACCTCCTGTTCTAGGATTGGCTGACGAGTATTTCACCTCCTGTTCTGGATTGGCTAGTAGTAGTACACCTCCTGTTCCTGGATTGCTAGTAGTAGTACACCTCCTGCTCTGGGATTGGCTGATAGTATTCCACCTCCTGTTCTGGGATTGGCTAGTAGTAGTACACCTCCTGTTCTGGGATTGGCAGATAGTATTGCATCCTCCTGTTCTAGGATTGGCCTGATAGTACTTCCACCTGCTGTTCTGGGATTGGCTAGTAGTTAGTACACCTCCTGGTTCTCGAATTGGCTGATAGTATTTCACCTCCTGTCTGGGATTGGCTGATAGTATTTCACCTCCTGTTCTGGGATTGGCTGATAGTATTCCACCTGCTTTTCTGGGATTGGCTAGTAGTAGTACACCTCCTGTTCTGGGATTGGCTGATAGTATTTCACCTCCTGTTCTGGGATTGGCTGATAGTATCCCACCTCCTGTTCTAGGATTGGCTGATAGTATTTTCACCTCTGTTCTGGGATTGGCTGATAGTATTTCACCTCCTGTTCTGGGATTGGCTGATAGTATCCCACCTCCGTGTTCTAGAGTGGCTGATAGTATTTCACCTCCTGTTCTGGGATTGGCTGATAGTATTTCACCTCCTGTTCTGGGATTGGCTGATAGTATTTCACCTCCTGTTTCTGGGATTGGCTAGTAGTATTACACCTCCTGTTCTGGGATTGGCTAGTAGTAGTACACCTCCTGTTCTAGGATTGGCTGATAGTATTCCACCTCCTGTTCTAGGATTGGCTGATAGTATTTCACCTCCTGTTCTGGGATTGGCAAGTAGTAGTACTCCTCCTGTTCTGGGATTGGCTGATAGTATTCCACCTCCTGTTCTGGGATTGGCTGATAGTATTCCACCTCCTGTTCTGGGATTGGCTGATAGTATTCCACCTCCTGTTCTGGGATTGGCTGATATTATTGCACCTCCTGTTCTGGGATTGGCTGATAGTATTTCACCTCCTGTTCTGGGATTGGCTGATAGTATTTCACCTCCTGTTCTGGGATTGGCTGATAGTATTCCACCTCCTGTTCTAGGATTGGCTGATAGTATTTCACCTCCTGTTCTGGGATTGGCTAGTAGTAGTACACCTCCTGCTCTGGGATTGGCTGATAGTATTTCACCTCCTGTTCTGGGATTGGCAAGTAGTAGTACACCTCCTGTTCTGGGATTGGCTGATAATATTCCACCTCCTGTTCTGGGATTGGCTGATAGTATTCCACCTCCTGTTCTGGGATTGGCTAATAGTAGTACACCTCCTGTTCTGGGATTGGCTAGTAGTAGTACACCTCCTGTTCTGGGATTGGCTGATAGTATTCCACCTGCTTTTCTGGGATTGGCTAGTAGTAGTACACCTCCTGTTCTGGGATTGGCTGATAGTATTTCACCTCCTGTTCTGGGATTGGCTGATAGTATTTCACCTCCTGTTCTGGGATTGGCTGATAGTATTCCACCTGCTTTTCTGGGATTGGCTGATAGTATTCCACCTCCTGTTCTGGGATTGGCTAGTAGGAGTACACCTCCTGTTCTGGGATTGGCTGATAGTATTTCACCTCCTGTTCTGGGATTGGCTGATAGTATTCCACCTCCTGTTCTGGGATTGGCTGATAATATTCCACCTCCTGTTCTGGGATTGGCTGACAGTATTTCACCTCCTGTTCTGGGATTGGCTGATAGTATTTTACCTCCTGTTCTGGGATTGGCTGATAGTATTTCACCTCCTGTTCTGGGATTGGCTGATAGTATTTCACCTCCTGTTCTGGGATTGGCTGATAGTATTTCACCTCCTGTTCTGGGATTGGCTGATAGTATTTCACCTCCTGTTCTGGGATTGGCTGATAGTATTTCACCTCCTGTTCTGGGATTGGCTGATAGTATTCCACCACCTGTTCTGGGATTGGCTAGTAGTAGTACACCTCCTGTTCTGGGATTGGCTGATAGTATTTCACCTCCTGTTCTGGGATTGGCTGATAGTATTCCACCTCCTGTTCTAGGATTGGCTGACAGTATTTCACCTCCTGTTCTGGGATTGGCTAGTAGTAGTACACCTCCTGTTCTGGGATTGGCTAGTAGTAGTACACCTCCTGCTCTGGGATTGGCTGATAGTATTCCACCTCCTGTTCTGGGATTGGCTAGTAGTAGTACACCTCCTGTTCTGGGATTGGCAGATAGTATTGCACCTCCTGTTCTAGGATTGGCTGATAGTATTCCACCTGCTGTTCTGGGATTGGCTAGTAGTAGTACACCTCCTGTTCTAGAATTGGCTGATAGTATTTCACCTCCTGTTCTGGGATTGGCTGATAGTATTTCACCTCCTGTTCTGGGATTGGCTGATAGTATTCCACCTGCTTTTCTGGGATTGGCTAGTAGTAGTACACCTCCTGTTCTGGGATTGGCTGATAGTATTTCACCTCCTGTTCTGGGATTGGCTGATAGTATCCCACCTCCTGTTCTAGGATTGGCTGATAGTATTTCACCTCCTGTTCTGGGATTGGCTGATAGTATTTCACCTCCTGTTCTGGGATTGGCTGATAGTATCCCACCTCCTGTTCTAGGATTGGCTGATAGTATTTCACCTCCTGTTCTGGGATTGGCTGATAGTATTTCACCTCCTGTTCTGGGATTGGCTGATAGTATTTCACCTCCTGTTCTGGGATTGGCTAGTAGTATTACACCTCCTGTTCTGGGATTGGCTAGTAGTAGTACACCTCCTGTTCTAGGATTGGCTGATAGTATTCCACCTCCTGTTCTAGGATTGGCTGATAGTATTTCACCTCCTGTTCTGGGATTGGCTAGTAGTATTACACCTCCTGTTCTGGGATTGGCTAGTAGTAGTACACCTCCTGTTCTAGGATTGGCTGATAGTATTCCACCTCCTGTTCTGGGATTGGCTGATAGTATTCCACCTCCTGTTCTGGGATTGGCTAGTAGTAGTACACCTCCTGTTCTAGGATTGGCTGATAGTATTTCACCTCCTGTTCTGGGATTGGCTGATAGTATTTCACCTCCTGTTCTGGGATTGGCTGATAGTATTCCACCTCCTGTTCTGGGATTGGCT
>CM038726.1:605604-625604 GCA_021613375.1 Megaleporinus macrocephalus
GGATGTAGTGTGTAGTGTTAGAATTTAGTGTATAGGGTTAGCATATAGTGTATAGTGTTAGTATATAGTGTGTAGTCTTAGGTTATAGTGTATAATGTTGGCATATAGTGTGTAGTGTTAGGTTATAGTGTATAGTGTTGGCATATAGTGTGTAGTGTTAGGTTATAGTGTATAGTGTTGGCATATAGTGTGTAGTGTTAGGATCTAGTGTCTAGTGGTAGGATTTAGTGTGTAGTGTTAGGATCTAGTGTGTAGTGTTAGCATATAGTGTATAGTGTTAGTATATAGTGTGTAGTCTTAGGTTATAGTGTATAATGTTGGCATATAGTGTGTAGTGTTAGGTTATAGTGTATAGTGTTGGCATATAGTGTATAGTGTTAGGATCTAGTGTCTAGTGTTAGGATATAATGTGTAGTGTTAGGATATAGTGTGTAGTGTTAGGCTATTGTGTATAGTGTTGGCATATAGTGTATGGTGTTGGGTTATAGTGTGTAGTGTTAGGATCTAGTGTGTAGTGTTAGGTTATAGTGTGCAGTATTAGGTTATAGTGTGTAGTGTTGGGATCTAGTGTGTAGTGGTAGGTTATGGTGTGTAGTGTTAGGATCTAGTGTGTAGTGGTAGGTTATGGTGTGTAGTGTTAGGATCTAGTGTGTAGTGTTAGGATCTAGTGTGTAGTGTTAGCATATATTGTATAGTGTTGGTATATAATGTATACTTTTGGAATATAGTGTATAGGAAGAGAGCCAGAAAGAGAGAGAGGGGAGAAGAGAGGCAGAAAGAGAGAGAGGGGAGAAGAGAGGTAGAGAGAGAGAGAGAGGAAGTAAGAGAGGCAGAGAGAGAGGAAGGAAGACAGGCAGAAAGAGAGAGGAAGGAAGAGAGGAAGGAAGAGAGGCAGAGAGAGAGAGGAAGTAAGAGAGGCAGAGAGAGAGAGAGGAAGGAAGAGAGGCAGAGAGAGAGGAAGGAAGAGAGGCAGAGAAAGAGAGGAAGGAAGAGAGGAAGGAAGAGAGGCAGAGAGAGAGGAAGGAAGAGAGGCAGAGAGAGGGGGGAAGAGAGGCAGAGAGAGAGAGGGGGAAGAGAGGCAGAGAGAGAGAGGAAGGAAGAGAGGCAGAGAGAGAGAGGAAGGAAGAGAGGCAGAGAGAGAGGAAGGAAGAGAGGCAGAGAGAGAGAGGAAGGAAGAGAGGCAGAGAGAGAGGGAGGAAGAGAGAGAGAGAGAGAGGGGGGGAGGGAGGTAATAGTGTGTAGTGTTAGGATCTAGTGTGTAGTGTTAGGATCTAGTGTATAGTGTTAGGATATAGTGTATAGTGTTGGGATATAGTGTATAGTGTTAGGACATAGTGTGTAGTGTTAGGATATAGTGTAGAGTGTTAGGATATAGTGTATAGTGTTAGGATATAGTGTGTAGTGTTAGGATATAATGTATAGTGTTAACATATAGTGTATAGTGTTAGGATATAGTGTATAGTGTTAGGATATAGTGTGTAGTGTTAGGTTATAGTGTATAGTGTTAGGATATAGTGTGTAGTGTTAGGTTATAGTGTAGAGTGTTAGGATATAGTGTATAGTGTTAGGATATAGTGTGTAGTGTTAGGTTATAGTGTAGAGTGTTAGGATATAGTGTATAGTGTTAGGATATAGTGTGTAGTGTTAGGTTATAGTGTAGAGTGTTAGGATATAGTGTATAGTGTTAGGATATAGTGTGTAGTGTTAGGATATAGTGTATAGTGTTAGGATATAGTGTATAGTGTTGGGATATAGTGTATAGTGTTAGGATATAGTGTGTAGTGTTAGGTTATAGTGTAGAGTGTTAGGATATAGTGTATAGTGTTAGGATATAGTGTGTAGTGTTAGGATATAGTGTATAGTGTTAACATATAGTGTACAGTGTTGGGATATAGTGTATAGTGTTAGGATATAGTGTGTAGTGTTAGGTTATAGTGTATAGTGTTAGGATGTAGTGTACAGTGTTAGGATATAGTGTAAAGTGTTAGGATATAGTGTGTAGTGTTAGGATATAATGTATAGTGTTAACATATAGTGTATAGTGTTAGGATGTAGTGTACAGTGTTAGGATATAGTGTAAAGTGTTAGGATATAGTGTGTAGTGTTAGGATATAATGTATAGTGTTAACATATAGTGTATAGTGTTGGGATATAGTGTATAGTGTTAGGATATAGTGTATAGTGTTAGGATATAGTGTGTAGTGTTAGGATATAATGTTTAGTGTTAACATATGGTGTATAGTGTTGAGATATAGTGTATAGTGTTAGGATATAATGTTTAGTGTTAACATATGGTGTATAGTGTTGAGATATAGTGTATAGTGTTGGGATATAGTGTATAGTGTTAGGATATAGTGTATAGTGTTAGGATATAGTGTGTAGTGTTAGGATATAATGTTTAGTGTTAACATATGGTGTATAGTGTTGAGATATAGTGTATAGTGTTGGGATATAGTGTATAGTGTTAGGATATAGTGTATAGTGTCAGGATATAGTGTGTAGTATTAGCATATAATGTATAGTGTTAGGATATAATGTATAGTGTTAACATATAGTGTATAGTGTCAGGATATAGCGTATAGTGTTAGGATATAGTGTATAGTGTCAGGATATATTGTGTAGTGTTAGGATATAATGTATAGTGTTAGGATATAATGTATAGTGTTAACATATAGTGTATAGTGTTGGGATATAGTGTATAGTGTTAGGATATAGTGTATAGTGTTAACATATAGTGTATAGTGTTGGGATATAGTGTATAGTGTCAGGATATAGTGTGTAGAGTTAGGATATAATGTATAGTGTTAACATATAGTGTATAGTGTTGGGATATAGTGTATAGTGTTGGGACATAGTGTATAGTGTTAGGATATAGTGTGTAGTGTTAGGATATAATGTATAGTGTTAACATATAGTGTATAGTGTTGTGATATAGTGTATAGTGTTGGGATATAGTGTATAGTGTCAGGATATAGTGTATAGTGTTGGGATATAGTGTATAGTGTTAGGATATAGTGTATAGTGTCAGGATATATTGTGTAGTGTTAGGATATAATGTATAGTGTTAGGATATAATGTATAGTGTTAACATATAGTGTATAGTGTTGGGATATAGTGTATAGAGTTAGGATATAGTGTATAGTGTTGGGATATAGTGTATAGTGTTGGGATATAGTGTATAGTGTTAGGATATAGTGTGTAGTGTTAGGATATAATGTATAGTGTTAGGATATAATGTATAGTTTTAACATATATTGTATAGTGTTGGGATATAGTGTATAGTGTTAGGATATAGTGTATAGTGTCAGGATATAGTGTATAGTGTTAGGATATAATGTATAGTGTTAACATATAGTGTATAGTGTTAGGATATAATGTATAGTGTTGGGATATAGTGTATAGTGTTGGGATATAGTGTATAGTGTCAGGATATAGTGTATAGTGTTAGGATATAATGTATAGTTTTAACATATATTGTATAGTGTTGGGATATAGTGTATAGTGTTAGGATATAGTGTATAGTGTCAGGATATAGTGTATAGTGTTAGGATATAATGTATAGTGTTAACATATAGTGTATAGTGTTAGGATATAATGTATAGTGTTGGGATATAGTGTATAGTGTTAGGATATAGTGTATAGTGTTAGGATATAGTGTATAGTGTTGGGATATAGTGTATAGTGTCAGGATATAGTGTATAGTTTTAACATATAGTGTATAGTGTTGTGATATAGTGTATAGTGTTGGGATATAGTGTATAGTGTCAGGATATAGTGTATAGTGTCAGGATATATTGTGTAGTGTTAGGATATAATGTATAGTGTTAGGATATAATGTATAGTGTTAACATATAGTGTATAGTGTTGGGATATAGTGTATAGAGTTAGGATATAGTGTATAGTGTTGGGATATAGTGTATAGTGTTGGGATATAGTGTATAGTGTTAGGATATAGTGTGTAGTGTTAGGATATAATGTATAGTGTTAGGATATAATGTATAGTGTTAACATATAGTGTATAGTGTTGGGATATAGTGTATAGTGTCAGGATATAGTGTATAGTGTTAGGATATAATGTATAGTGTTAACATATAGTGTATAGTGTTAGGATATAATGTATAGTGTTGGGATATAGTGTATAGTGTTGGGATATAGTGTATAGTGTCAGGATATAGTGTATAGTGTTAGGATATAATGTATAGTTTTAACATATATTGTATAGTGTTGGGATATAGTGTATAGTGTTAGGATATAGTGTATAGTGTCAGGATATAGTGTATAGTGTTAGGATATAATGTATAGTGTTAACATATAGTGTATAGTGTTAGGATATAATGTATAGTGTTGGGATATAGTGTATAGTGTTAGGATATAGTGTATAGTGTTAGGATATAGTGTATAGTGTTGGGATATAGTGTATAGTGTCAGGATATAGTGTGTAGGAAGAGAGGCAGAAAGAGAGAAGAAGGAAGAGAGGCAGAAAGAGAGAAGAAGGAAGAGAGGCAGAGAGATAGAGGAAGGAAGAGAGGCAGAGAGAGAGAGGAAGGAAGAGAGGCAGAGAGAGAGAGGAAGGAAGAGAGGCAGAGAGAGAGGAAGGAAGAGAGGCAGAGAGAGGAAGGAAGAGAGGAAGGAAGAGAGGCAGAGAGAGAGAGGAAGGAAGAGAGGCAGAGAGAGAGAGGAAGGAAGCGAGGCAGAGAGAGGAAGGAAGAGAGACAGAGAAAGAGAGGAAGGAAGAGAGGCAGAAAGAGAGAAGAAGGAAGAGAGGCAGAAAGAGAGGAAGGAAGAGAGGCAGAAAGAGGAAGGAAGAGAGGTAGAGAGAGAGAGGAAGGAAGAGAGGCAGAGAGAGAGAGGAAGGAAAAGAGGCAGAAAGAGAGAGGAAGGAAGAGAGGCAAAGAGAGAGAGAGGAAGGAAGAGAGGCAGGAAGAGAGAGGAAGGAAGAGAGGCAAAGAGAGAGAGAGGAAGGAAGAGAGGCAGGAAGAGAGAGGAAGGAAGAGAGGCAGAAAGAGAGAGGAAGGAAGAGAGGCAGAGAGAGAGAGGAAGGAAGAGAGGCAGAGAGAGAGAGGAAGGAAGAGAGGCAGAGAGAGAGAGGAAGGAAGAGAGGCAGAGAGAGAGAGAGTGACGCTGACGCTGCATCTTCTCGAACACATGAACCTCGGAAAAGAGTCGGCGCTACGCTAAATTAGCATCACCGCTAATGTCTGAGACGGAACCAATGAGCCACAGGGAAAATGTTGCTAATCGTCATTAGCATCGCCGCTAATGCTCCACGGCAATCACCGCTACCGCCAAACTAAACTAGCGTCATTACCGTCACTCACTGCTACCCGTGCGGAAATCTGATATATGGCCAATGTATGGGTTTCAAGTACATGCATGTGTTAGCAGATATGAATATTCCTTCTATATATATATATATATGGTCGCCCGGTTTCCGCCCGTGTACCTGTTTTTGATCAGCTGGGTTTTGAGCTGGTCTGTATTTACCCTTCATAAATAAAACCCACCTTTTTCTTGACCTGCACGCCTGACGTGCCTCACTCGTATCTACTGTGGACTCTTTTAACAGGGGCTGTTTCAGTGCTGTGGAAGGTACGGAAACCTGACGGAAAAGATTCCTAGAAATCATTTACAGACACGAGAGCTTGGAGCTGGGAAGCAAGTACACGAGCTCTGAGAGTTTAGACAGGAAAGGAAGATCTGAGATTAAAGTCGGAGGTTCAACAAGGGTTTCTTAGAATCAGCAATACAACTGAGACTGGAACTCAACATGAAGATACATTTTCTATTTGAAATGAAAGTTGAGAAGTTGATGAATTCAGTTTAGTTCCGTGATGCAAATTTGACCAGCTCGGGTGAAACTGGAGGATTCAGCTCAAAGAGAATTGGTTGCTATGTTTGTATCTGAGGAGTTCAGAGTGGGCCGGAGGAACGGAGATGACTGGCCTGCAGCTTGTTGCTCATGAGTAGCTGTCCTCACCGTTACTCCAAGAGCTCTCTGTGAAATCTGAGGGTGTTTCTTTAGGAATTCCAGGTGGTTGCATCAGCGTTGCTAAATGCTTGCTATTATTCATTTGTTAGTTGCAAAGGTGTCCCAGTTTGTTTCTAGGGTCTTCCTGCAATGATATTCTTGGTGGCTGCAAAGCTGTTGCATGATGGGTGCAATGGTATCCCAGGTGGTTGCTATGGTGTGGTTTCAGAGTTGTCTAAGGTTCTCGCTCGAGTCTTGGTTTGGCCCATCTATGCGATGTGGTTCGCTGAGGCAGTGGAGGGTTTCCGGGCTAGTTATGGTGCCCCCAGTGGGAAGAACAACACTTCATGCCCCCGACGCCCCACTGGCCTGGTCTGGTCGGCACAAGATTCCCACCTGTTTGCCCATCCAGAGCACTGTGTGCCAGATATCATTGTAAAGAATCTGCAGGAGCAGGAGTGAGTACTCACTGTGATATCCCAGATGGTTACTAGAGTGTTGATAAGTGGTTGCTATGGTATTCACAGATGGTCTGTAGCGTGTTGGTAAGTAGTTGTTAAGGTATCCCAGATGGTTGCTATGGTGTTGCTAGGTGTTTACTGCGGTGTCCTCGATAGTTGTAATGGTGTTGCTAGATGGTTGCTATAGTATCCTAGGTAGGTGGTTGCTGTGGGATCCCAGGTGATTGCTGGGGTGTTGATAGGTTGCTGCTATGGCATCTCTAGAGCTTTATATGATGTTAATAAGTAGTAACTATGGTATTCCCAGATGGGTACTAGGCTGTTGAAAAGTGGTTGCTATGGTATTCCCAGATGGTCACTAGGGTGTTGATGAGTGGTTGCTATGGTATTACCAGATGATCACAAGGGTGTTGATAAATGATTGCTATGGTATTTGTAGATGGTTGCTAGGGTGTTGATGAGTGGTTGCTGTGGAATTCCCAAAGGGTTACTAAGGTGTTGTTAAATGGTTGCTATGTTATTCCCAGAGGGTTACTAGGGTGTTGAAAAGTGGTTGCTATGGTATTCCCAGATGGTCACTAGGGTATTGATGAGTGGTTGCCATGGTATTACCAGATGGTCACTAGGGTGTTGATAAATGGTTGCTATGGTATTCCCAGATGGGTACTAGGCTGTTGAAAAGTGGTTGCTATGTTATTCCCAGAGGGTTACTAGGGTGTTGAAAAGTGGTTGCTATGGTATTCCCAGATGGTCACTAGGGTGTTGATGAGTGGTTGCTATGGTATTACCAGATGGTCACTAGGGTGTTGTTAAATGGTTGCTATGTTATTCCCAGATGGGTACTAGGCTGTTGAAAAGTGGTTGCTATGGTATTCCCAGATGGTCACTAGGGTGTTGATGAGTGGTTGCTATGGTAATACCAGATGGTCACTAGGGTGTTGATAAATGGTTGCTATGGTATTTGTAGATGGTTGCTAGGGTGTTGATGAGTGGTTGCTGTGGAATTCCCAAAGGGTTACTAGGGTGTTGTTAAATGGTTGCTATGGTATTCCCAGAGGGTTACTAGGGTGTTGAAAAGTGGTTGCTATGGTATTACCAGATGGTCACTAGGGTGTTGATAAATGATTGCTATGGTGTTTGTAGATGGTTGCTAGGGTGATGATGAGTGGTTGCTGTGGAATTCCCAAAGGGTTACTAGGGTGTTGTTAAATGGTTGCTATGGTATTCCCAGAGGGTTACTAGGGTGTTGAAGAGTGGTTGCTATGGTATTCCCAGATGGTCACTAGGGTGTTGATAAATGGTTGCTGTGGTATTCCTAGATGTTAACTAGGGTGTTGATGAGTGGTTGCTATGAAATTCCCAGATGGTTACTAGGAGTTGATAAAAGGTTGCTATGGTATCCCCAGGTTCTCACTAGGATGTTGATAAGTGGTTGCTATAGTATTTTGTAGATACAAGATTCCCACCTGTTTGCCCACAAACCACCCAGAGCACTGTGAGCCAGATATCTTGATGCCCAACCTGGACGTCATTGTGAAGAATGTGCAGGAGCAGGAGTGAGTACTCTGCAAGGCCAGTATTCTTGTGATGTCCTACATGGTTGCTACGGGTTTACTAGTGTACTTGTATCAGACTTTTAACAGCTGCTATAGTTGCTGAACATTCTGTTGTTGGTTTGGTGTTGAGATCTCAGGAGGAGAAATGAGCAGATAAACATCCAGCAGGTGAAGCAGAAAAAGAACCTCGACTGCTTCATATGGTTCCTTATATCATCGTCATAAATATCTAGAACCTGACTGCATTGTGAAATGTGCAGCGATTGTATTGAGTTTTAATGTTTGTTTGTTTGTTTGTTTGTTTGTTTGTTTAGGTGTATATCGAGTGTGATGGAGTTTGCGCTTTGAGGGCCAGTGGAGCGTTGGACCTGTGGATTCCCTGACCAATGGCATCATCTGTACAAAAACCACCTGGCTGAGGGGCGGAGCTTCACGTCTACCTGAGTGTGTGTGTGTGGTGCGGGAGTGTGTGTGTGTGTGTGTGTGAGGTGAGAGAGATCATGTGGCACACACGGACGAGAGGTCATCCGTCACACACGCACCAGCTATGGCAATCTCTGACCTTTGCCCAGTGCGGGCTGTGCTGGGTGTGGTTGCCATGGTGTGTCTCCATGGCGACAGCACTTAGCTACCAGCCCACAGTGAACACGGCTCTGGGCCGCCTGCGGGGGATGCGGGTCGCTGTGGCGGCGGAGGGTCTTGGCCCGGTGGACCAGTTTCTGGGTGTGCCATATGCGGCGCCCCCAGTCGGGGAGAAGCGCTTCATGCCACCTGACGCCCCCTCAGCCTGGTCTGGCGTTCGGAATGCGACGAGATTCCCGCCCGTCTGCCCCCAGACCGTCCGGAACGCCGTGCCGGATATCATGATGCCCATCTGGGCCACGTACAACCTGGACACGGTGGCGATGTACCTGCAGGAGCAGAGCGAGGACTGTCTGTACCTCAACATATACGTCCCCACTCAGAGCGGTGAGTACCCACACCACGGTAACTACTGCTTTCAGGCATTTTTGGTGGTTGCTATGGTTTTGCTCAGTGGTTCCTAGGGTGTTGATAAGTGTTGCTAGGTGTTTGCAGCGGTATTCTATATGGTTGAAAAGTTTTTGCCAGATGGTTGCTACAGTATCCCAGGTGGTATGTTGGTTATTGGGATGCTGGGATGTTGGTAGGTGGTTTCTATGGTATCCCAAATGGTTCCTGGGGTGTTGGTAGGTGGTTGCTATGGTGTTGCCAGATGGTTACTAGAGTGTTGATAAGTGGTTGCTATGGTATTCACAGATGGTCTGTAGCGTGTTGATAAGTAGTTGTTAAGGAATCCCAGGTGGTTGCTATGGTGTTGCTAGGTGTTTGCTGCGGTATCTGTGATAGTAGCAAAGGTGTTGCTAGATTTGTGCTTTGGTATCCTAGGTAGGTGGTTGCTGTTGGATCCCAGGTGGTTGCTGGGGTGTTGATAGGTTGTTGCTATGGTATCCCTAGTGCATCATATGATGTTAATAAGTAGTAACTCTGGTATTCCCAGATGGTTACTAGGCTGTTGTTAAGTGGTTGTTATGGGACTCCCAGATAGTCAGTAGGGTGTTAATAAGTGTTTGCTATGGTATTACCAGATGGTCACTAGGGTGTTGATAAATGGTTGCTATGGTATTACCAGATGGTCACTAGGGTGTTGATAAATGGTTGCTACGGTATTCCCAGAGGGTTACTAGGGTGTTGATGAGTGGTTGCTATGGTATTCCCATATGGTCACTAGGGTGTTGATAAATGGTTGCTGTGGTATTCCTAGATGTTAACTAGGGTGTTGATGAGTGGTTGCTATAATATCCCAGATGGTTACTAGGGTGTTCATAAATGGTTGCTATGGTATCCCCAGGTTCTCACTAGAGTGGTTGCTATAGTATTCTCAGATAGTCACTAGGGTGTTGATAAGTGGTTGCTATAGTATTTTCTGATGGTCACTAGGGTGTTGATAGGTGGTTGCCATGGTATTCCACGATGGTCACTAGGGTGTTGATAAGTGCTTGCTATAGTATTCTCAGATAGTCACTAGGGTGTTGTTAAGTGGTTGCTATGGTTTTCCCAGAGGGTTACTAGGGTGTTGATGAGTGGTTGCTATGGTATTCCGAGATGGTCACTAGGGTGTTGATAAATGGTTGCTGTGGTATTCCTAGATGTTAACTAGGGTATTGATGAGTGGTTACTATGCTATTCCAGATGGTTACTAGGGTGTTGATAAATGGTTACTATAGTATCCCCAGGTTCTCACTAGAGTGGTTGCTATAGTATTCTCAGATAGTCACTAGGGTGTTAATGAGTGGTTGCTATGGAATTCCCAGAGGGTTACTAGGGTGTTGATGAGTGGTTGCTATGGTATTCCGAGATTGTCACTAGGGTGTTGATAAATGGTTGCTGTGGTATTCCTAGATGTTAACTAGGGTGTTGATGAGTGGTTGCTATGATATTCCAGATGGTTACTAGGGTGTTGATAAATGGTTACTATGGTATCCCCAGGTTCTCACTAGAGTGGTTGCTATAGTATTTTCAGATAGTCACTAGGGCGTTGATAAGTGGTTGCTCTGGTTTTCCCAGATGGTCACTGGGGTGTTGAAAAGTGGTTGCTATAGTATTTTCTGATGGTCACTAGGGTGTTGATAGGTGGTTGCCATGGTATTCCACGATGGTCACTAGGGTGTTGATAAGTGGGTTTGATTACTGGGTTTCTTTGATTGACTGTAAATACGAGTCTCTTGGTTTCCTTGTTCTTATCACATTGTAAATACAGTCAGTACTGAAGAACACTGCATACATTCTAACCCAGTTTAGTCTGGTTCCACTGTCAGCTAGAACCCTTACCACACAGCGTCCGTATGCCGGGAGGCTGAAGGTCAGAAAAGGCTGCTCTCAGACCGTGAAGCTCCACCACATCTTTTCATAGCGCTTCTACAGCAACACGGTCTCTGTTACTTGCTAGGACATTGCTAGGTGGTTGCTATGGTACCCTGGGTTGTCGCTAAGGTGCTTGGGATGCTGTTCCACATGGTTGCTAGCGTGTTGCCAGTGTATGGTGGAGATAAGAGAAGGAGATTAGAATACATGTGATCTGTACAGTTGGGATACAGGCGCTAACGCTGTACCGTCTCTCTGCAGGCTCGAAGAAGGCGGGCGGCGATTCGGAGGACGACGGTATTTCCTGTTTTTATCTCTGATTTCTTTTTATTCATCTTTTATGTTTTTCCTGTTAAATATTTATTCCTGATCCTTTCATCGATCTGTAATTGGTAAAGGGGATTGACGCTGTGGTTTCTGCAGCCTTGCGTCAGCTGGAGGGATTCAGAGCGAGTGTGTAAACATGCCGCTATCCGTCTTTAGCCCTTTACACACACACACTCGCTCACACTCGCTCACACTCGCTCGCTCACTCTCTCATTAATGATGCCGTATGAAGCTCCAGCGATTCAACACACACAGCCATTCAGTCTCCATTCACTCAGAGCGCTAAACAGAATTAACATCACAATCTCAACATCTGCCCCGATCTGGGTTCCTCCCAGTAACGACACTCCAGTCAGGCGTCTCACTCTCCACAGAACCTGCACCGCAAGAGTGAGACGACCATTAATCCAGTTAATAGATCAAATAGTTCTCATCTGAGCTCGTTCCAGTATTATTAACCAATTTCCAGATTAATTTGAAAGAAAACAAGGTAAAAAAATTTTAACATCAGTCAGTTATCGAGAACCTGCCTACACCACCACTCGTTCAAACTCTGTTATCTAGAACCTGCTTACACCACCACTCATTCAAACTCTGCTATCTAGAACCTGCTTACACCACCACTCATTCAAACTCAGTTATCTAGAACCTGCTTACACCACCACCACCACTCATTCAAACTTGTTTATCTAGAACCTGCTTACACTATCATTCATTAACGCTCAGTTATCTAGAACCTGCTTACACTACCACTCATTCAAACTCTGTTATCTAGAACCTGCTTGCAGTACCGTCCACAGTCAATGCTGTGTATCTAAAACCAACTTACACTACCACTCTTATCCTCGGTTATCTAGAACCTGCTTACACTATTATTCATTTACGCTTGGTTGTCTGGAATCATCTTACACTACCACCGATTCACACTCAGTTATCTAGAACCTGCTTACACCACCACTCCTTCAAACTCAGTTATCTAGAACCTGCTTGCAATACCGTCCACAGTCAATGCCCTGTATCTAATACCAACTTACACTACCACTCCTATCCTCGGTTATCTAGAACCTGCTTACACTATCATTCATTTACGCTTGGTTGTCTGGAATCGTCTTACACTACCACCCATTCACACTCAGTTATCTAGAACCTGCTTACACCACCACTCATTCCCGCACAGTTATCTAGATCCTGCTTACACTACCACACATTCAGGTTCAGTTATCTAGAACCTGCTTGCAGTACTGTCCACAGTCAAGGTTGTGTATCTAAAACCAATCAACACTACCACTTTTATCCTTGGTTATCTAGATCCTGCTTACACTATTATTCATTTACGCTTGGTTGTCTGGAATCATCTTACACTACCACCGATTCACACTCAGTTATCTAGAACCTGCTTACACCACCACTCCTTCAAACTCAGTTATCTAGAACCTGCTTGCAATACCGTCCACAGTCAATGCCCTGTATCTAATACCAACTTACACTACCACTCCTATCCTCGGTTATCTAGAACCTGCTTACACTATCATTCATTTACGCTTGGTTGTCTGGAATCGTCTTACACTACCACCCATTCACACTCAGTTATCTAGAAACTGCTTACACCACCACTCATTCCCGCACAGTTATCTAGATCCTGCTTACACTACCACACATTCAGGTTCAGTTATCTAGAACCTGCTTGCAGTACTGTCCACAGTCAAGGTTGTGTATCTAAAACCAATCAACACTACCACTTTTATCCTTGGTTATCTAGAACCTGCTTACACTATCATTCATTCACACTCAGTTATCTAGAACCTGCTCACAGTACCGTCCACAGTCAACGCCATGTAACCAAAACCAACTTACACTACCACTCTTATCCTCCGTTATCTAGAATAAATGTAAATGTTTATAAAAGCATAACAATAAAATATGAGCTACACTGGAGCAGATTCAATAGTTTCTGGACAGCTGCTGTATAACAGAGTACAGTATATGATGGACTCCAGTAGAGTGGATTTCAGTGTGTTATGATAGTGTATAATAGATCACAATATGCTGGAGTACACACACGAGTAGAGTATGCAATAGTACAATAGAGTTTAGTGCAGCATAGTCATTTACTATAATAGAACATAGTGAAAAACAGTACAGCTGAGTATAGTACACTATACAATAGAACACATACAGCACAGTATAACAGTATAATGGCAGTGTAGTACAGTGTAATGGAGAACAGTACAGCTGAGTATAGTACACTATACAATAGAACACATACAGCACAGTATAACAGTATGATAGCAGTGTAGTACAGTGTAGTGGAGAACAGTACAGCTGAGTATAGTGCACTATATAATAGAACACATACAGCACAGTATAACAGTATGATAGCAGTGTAGTACAGTGTAGTGGAGAACAGTACAGCTGAGTATAGTACACTATACAATAGAACACATACAGCACAGTATAACAGTATGATAGCAGTGTAGTACAATGTAGTGGAGAACAGTATAGTTGAGTATAGTGCACTATATAATAGAACACATACAGTATAGCATAACAGTATGATAGCAGTGTAGTACAGTGTAGTGGAGAACAGTACAGCTGAGTATAGTGCACTATATAATAGAACACATACAGTATAGCATAACAGTATGATAGCAGTGTAGTACAGTGTAGTGGAGAACAGTACAGCTGAGTATAGTACACTATACAATAGAACACAAACAGTGTAGTATAACAGTATGATAGCAGTGTAGTACAGTGTAGTGGAGAACAGTATAGTTGAGTACTGCAGTACAGTGGTGGGAGTTTTCCTGGTTGCCGTTGTCCTTGGCGACGCTTGCTGGGGTCCGTGGTCTGGATTTTCTTTAAAAAGCACCATATAAATAACGAAGTATGTTTTATATAGTATTAAATGTTTATGTTATGATGTATTAAGCACAGTGTTTACTCGGCTACAGGCTTCTATAGTATTTGTTTATTTATTTAGGTTTGCGAGAGTCTCGTGAAGACCCCCGGCCGGTGATGCTATTTATTCACGGTGGATCGTATATGGAGGGAACCGGAAACATCATGGATGGCAGTGTCCTCGCCAGCTACGGCAACGTCATCGTCATCACACTCAACTATAGAGTGGGAATATTGGGTATATATACTCACACACACACACACACACACTATATATATATATATATATATATATATATATATATATATATATATACACACATATATCTACACTATGAATATTAATGAAGCAGTGCTGAATCTTTAACGAATCCTCTATGAATCATTAATAAGTCTTATATGTTAGTCGGCGGTCTAAGAGCTTCGTGGCTCAGACGAGATTTCTGTTGTCAGATGAAACAACGAACTGTCACAAAAAGCCCAGAAGCAGGGCCGCTCTTTATAAATGCTTTATAACAGGCAGCTCTCTGAGAGCCAGAGAGAAACAGCGAGGGGGCTTTACTGGGGCACAGAGGACTTCAGGACGGGATTATCTGGACTCTGAGTTTACTGTGTGTACGTCCACTACGACTGTTAAACAATCTCTCATATAAAACATATATTCTCTCATTATTCTCGAAATATTTACATTTACATACATAACAGACAGCCACGCTCACACGCTGTTCACACGAGTCAAGCTTTAAATCCGAGTCAGGTCTCTGAGGCGTGAGTCTGAGTCGAGTCCTTCCTCCGTGAATTTGAGTCTGAGTTGAGTATCTGATGTGTCAGTCTGAGTTGAGTATCTGAGCTGCAAGTCTGAGTTGAGTATCTGAGGTGAGAGTCTGAGTTGAGTATCTGAGGTGAGAGTCTGAGTTGAGTATCTGAGGTGAGTCTGAGTTGAGTATCTGATGTGTCAGTCTGAGTTGAGTTTCTGAGCTGCAAGTCTGAGTTGAGTATCTGAGGTGAGTCTGAGTTGAGTTTCTGAGGTGAGTCTGAGTTGAGTCTCTGAGGTGAGTCTGAGTTGAGTATCTGAGGTGAGAGTCTGAGTTGAGTTTCTGAGGTGAGTCTGAGTTGAGTATCTGAGGTGAGTCTGAGTTGAGTATCTGAGGTGAGAGTCTGAGTTGAGTTTCTGAGGTGAGTCTGAGTTGAGTATCTGAGGTGAGTCTGAGTTGAGTATCTGAGGTGAGTCTGAGTTGAGTATCTGAGGTGAGTCTGAGTTAAGTCTCTGAGGTGAGTCTGAGTTGAGTATCTGAGGTGAGTCTGATTGATCAAGTTTCTGATTGATCAAGATCAATGTCCTGCTTCTCCAGCAGGTGCAGCCAGAACCTGTCCTGATTCTCCAGCAGGCACAGCCAGAACCTGTCCTGCTTCTACTGCACTTTATGCAGAGAAGTTTTGTCAGAATCCCATTTAACCAACAAAAAACATTAAACCTGGATGTTGGGGATGATGATGTTGAGGATGATGATTATGATGTTGAGGGTGATGATGATGATGATGATGATAATGATGATGGTGATGATGTTGAGGATGATGATGTTTAGAATGATGATGATGTTTAGAATGATAATGTTTAGAATGATGATGATGTTGAGGATGATGATGTTTAGAATGATGATTATGATGTTGAGGGTGATGATGATGATGATGATGAAGGTGATGATGTTGAGGATGATGATGTTTAGAATGATGATGATGTTTAGAATGATAATGTTTAGAATGATGATGATGTTGAGGATGATGATGTTTAGAATGATGATTATGATGTTGAGGGTGATGATGATGATGATGATGCTGAAGGTGATGATGTTGAGGATGATGATGTTTAGAACGATGATTATGATGTTGAGGGTGATGATGATGATGATGATGATGATGCTGAAGGTGATGATGTTGAGGATGATGATGTTTAAAATGATGATGTTTAGAATGATGTTTAGAATGATAATGTTTAGAATGATGATGATGATGTTGAGGGTGATGATGATGATGATGATGAAGGTGATGAAGGTGATGATTTTTGACGGTGATGATGATGATGATGATGATGAAGGTGATGATTTTTGAGGGTGATGATGATGATGATGAGTATGAGCCAGTGTACTAAGATACTGCTAGTGCTGATAACACAGAAGGCTGCAGAAAGAATCCCAGAAATAATCGATTCTCCAGTTCAAGGCGTTTGGGAATTGATTGTCGATTCTGAAGCTTTGGACTGGATTCCACGCGGAGAGGTGAAGTTCTCCCACTCAGGTCACTGTCTAGACAGCCTATCTGAACAAAACACCTCCTTCTAGAACTCCCACACCAGGAATCTGAACTGCTGCACGCAGACATGTAGTAAGGCTGCTCAGAAATGTTTACTCAGGAATGTTTACTCAGGAATGTTTACTCAGGAATGATTATTCAGGAACGGTTACTCAGGAACGGTTACTCAGGAATGGTTACTCAGAATTGGTTACTCAGGAACGTGTACTCAGGAACGGTTACTCAGGAAGGGTTACTCAGGAACGGTTACTCAGGAAGGGTTACTCAGGAAGGGTTACTCAGGAACGGTTACTCAGGAAGGGTTACTCAGGAACGGTTACTCAGGAATGGTTACTTAGGAATGGTTACTTAGGAAGGGTTACTCAGAATTGGTTACTCAGGAACGTTTACTCAGGAACGGTTACTCAGGAACGGTTACTCAAGACGGGTTACTTAGGAATGGTTACTTAGGAATGGTTACTTAGGAAGGGTTACTTAGGAAGGGTTACTCAGGAACGGTTACTCAGGAACGGTTACTTAGAAATGGTTACTTAGGAAGGGTTACTCAGGAACGGTTACTCAGAATTGGTTACTCAGGAACGTTTACTCAGGAACGGTTACTCAGGAATGGTTACTTAGGAATGGTTACTTAGGAATGGTTACTCAGGAACGGTTACTCAGGAACGGTTACTCAGGAATGGTTACTCAGAATTGGTTACTCAGGAACGTGTACTCAGGAACGGTTACTCAGGAAGGGTTACTCAGGAACGGTTACTCAGGAAGGGTTACTCAGGAACGGTTACTCAGGAACGGTTACTCAGGAAGGGTTACTCAGGAACGGTTACTCAGGAATGGTTACTTAGGAATGGTTACTTAGGAAGGGTTACTCAGAATTGGTTACTCAGGAACGTTTACTCAGGAACGGTTACTCAGGAACGGTTACTCAAGACGGGTTACTTAGGAATGGTTACTTAGGAATGGTTACTTAGGAAGGGTTACTTAGGAAGGGTTACTCAGGAACGGTTACTCAGGAACGGTTACTTAGAAATGGTTACTTAGGAAGGGTTACTCAGGAACGGTTACTCAGAATTGGTTACTCAGGAACGTTTACTCAGGAATGGTTACTTAGGAATGGTTACTTAGGAATGGTTACTCAGGAACGGTTACTCAGGAACGGTTACTCAGGAACAGTTACTCAGGAATGGTTACTTAGGAAGGGTTACTCAGGAACGGTTACTCAGGAATGGTTACTCAGGAATGGTTACTTAGAAATGGTTACTTAGGAAGGGTTACTCAGGGATGGTTACTTAGAAATGGTTACTTAGGAAGGGTTACTCAGGGATGGTTACTTAGGAATGGTTACTTAGGAAGGGTTACTCAGGAAGGGTTACTCAGGAATGGTTACTTAGGAATGGTTACTTAGGAAGGGTTACTCAGGAACGGTTACTCAAGAAGGGTTACTCGAATGGTTACTCAGGAATGGTTACTTAGGAATGGTTACTTAGGAACGGTTACTCAGGAATGGTTACTTAGGAATGGTTACTCAGGAACGGTTACTCAGGAATGGTTACTTAGGAATGGTTACTTAGGAAGGGTTACTCAGGAATGGTTACTTAGGAATGGTTACTTAGGAAGGGTTACTCAGGAACGGTTACTCAGGAATGGTTACTCAGGAACGGTTACTCAGGAAGGGTTACTCAGGAACGGTTACTCAGGAATGGTTACTCAGGAACGTTTACTCAGGAACGGTTACTCAGGACACTGTTTCACTGCCCCCTAGTGTGTGTGTGTTTACAAGTGTGTGTATGTGGTTGTTTCACTGCCCCCTAGTGTGTGTGTGTTCACTAGTGTGTGTATGTGGGTGTGTTCCAGGCTTCCTGAGTACCGGAGATCAGGCCGCTAAGGGGAACTACGGGCTGCTGGATCAGATCCAGGCTCTGCGCTGGATCAGTAAAAACATTGGATATTTCGGAGGAGATCCGGGTCGAGTCACCGTGTTCGGATCCGGAATCGGAGCGTCGTGCGTCAGCCTGCTCACTCTCTCGCACCACTCGGAGGGTAAGGACACTCCAGGTTCCCACATAGCGCGGAATTCTACATCCACGTTTCAGTCTGGAGTAACGGCCTGCCTCTGTTACCACGGTAATCTCTGCTGAAACCATGGTAACGTCCTCGGCAGTAGGTGTGCGCGGCGCTTTACAGGATGTGATCACACGCGTCCCGCCGCCCCCTGCTGGAGTATTGATCACTGATCAGGGTTTGTGTTCAGAGTATTGATGATGTTTCTCCTCTTCAAACATCCGACATGCTAAACCTCTTCATCAATTCCTCTCCTCCTCTTCATCTCCTTCTCCTCTTCTTCATCTCTTTCTCCTCCTCTTCATCTCCTTCTCCTCCTCTTCATCTTTCTCCTTCTCTTCATCTCTTTCTCCTCCTCTTTATCTCCTTCTCCTCATCTTCACCGATTCCTCTCCTCCTCTTCATCTCTTTCTCCTCCTCTTCATCGCCTTCTCTTCCTCTTCATCTCCTTCTCCTCCTCTTCATCTCCTTCTCCTTCTCTTCATCTCCTTCTCCTCCTCTTCATCGCTTTCTCCTCTTCATCTCTTTCTCCTCCTCTTCATCTCCTTCTCCTCATCTTCACCGATTCCTCTCCTCCTCTTCATCTCTTTCTCCTCTTCTTCATCTCCTTCTCCTCCTCTTTGTCTCTTTCTCTTCCTCTTCATCTCCTTCTCTTCCTCTTCATCTCTTTCTCCTCCTCTTCATCTCCTTCTCCTCCTCTTCATCTCCTTCTCCTCCTCTTCATCTCTTTCTCCTCATCTTCACCGATTACTCTCCTCCTCTTCATCTCTTTCTCCTCCTCTTCATCTCTTTCCCCTTCTCTTCATCTCCTTCTCCTCCTCTTCATCGCTTTCTCCTCTTCATCTCTTTCTCCTCCTCTTCATCTCCTTCTCCTCCTTTACATCTCCTTCTCCTCCTCTTCATCTCCTTCTCCTCTTCTTCATCTCCTTCTCCTCTTCTTCATCTCCTTCTCATCTTCATCTGCTGCTCCTCCTCTTCTCCTGTGTATTTGTGTATAGTAGTTGTACAGGTTTATTTATTAATATAATAATATTAATAATGATAACGCACCTTCCTCAATCTCAACAATGCATCACATACACTGATCAGCCATAACAACCACAAGACCCCCACAGAGCCATCACAGGGATAGAGTGAGAGCCCTGTGTCCAATGATGAAGTAACTAACACACCACCACCACGTCAGTGTCACTGCAGTGCTGAGAATGACCACCTTCCTAATAGTATCTGCTCTGTGGGGGTCCTGTGGGGGTCCTGATCATTAAAGAACAGAGTAATAAAGTATACAGAGAATCAGATAAACTACAGTCTGTAAGTGGAGGTCCTGTATGGTCAGTGGAGCTGATACAGTGGACAGTGAGTGGAGGTCCTGTATGGTCAGTAGAGCTGATACAGTGGTCAGTGAGTGGAGGTCCTGTATGGTCAGTGGAGCTGATACAGTGGACAGTGAGTGGAGGTCCTGTATGGTCAGTAGAGCTGATACAGTGGACAGTGAGTGGAGGTCCTGTATGGTCAGTAGAGCTGATACAGTGGTCAGTG
>CM038726.1:635604-648104 GCA_021613375.1 Megaleporinus macrocephalus
ACAGTAAACAGTAAACAATAAACAGTAAACAGTAAACAACACCGGGTACCCCGCCCTCGCACACAGTAAACAGTAAACAGTAAACAATAAACAGTAAACAGTAAACAACACCAGGTACCCCGTCCTCGCACACAGTAAACAGTAAACAATAAACAGTAAACAGTAAACAACACCGGGTACCCCGCCCTCGCACCCAGTAAACAGTAAACAATTAAACAGTAAACAATAAACAGTAAACAGTAAACAACACCGGGTACCCCGCCCTCGCACCCAGTAAACAGTAAACAGTAAACAATAAACAGTAAACAACACCGGATACCCAGCCCTCGCACCCAGTAAACAGTAAACAATAAACAGTAAACAATAAACAGTAAACAGTAAACAACACCGGGTACCCCGCTCTCGCACACAGTAAACAGTAAACAGTAAACAATAAACAGTAAACAGTAAACAACACCGGGTACCCCGCCTTCGCACACAGTAAACAGTAAACAATAAACAGTAAACAACACCGGGTACCCCGCCCTCGCACCCAGTAAACAGTAAACAATAAACAGTAAACAACACCGGGTACCCCGCCCTCGCACCCAGTAAACAGTAAACAATAAACAGTAAACAACACCGGGTACCCCGCCCTCACACCCAGTAAACAGTAAACAGTAAACAGTAAACAATAAACAGTAAACAGTAAACAACACCGGGTACCCCGTCCCTCGCACCCAGTAAACAGTAAACAATAAACAGTAAACAACACCGGCTACCCAGCCCTCGCACCCAGTAAACAATAAACAGTAAACAATAAACAGTAAACAGTAAACAACACCGGGTACCCCGCTCTCGCACACAGTAAACAGTAAACAGTAAACAATAAACAGTAAACAGTAAACAACACCGGGTACCCCGCCTTCGCACACAGTAAACAGTAAACAATAAACAGTAAACAACACCGGGTACCCCGCCCTCGCACCCAGTAAACAGTAAACAATAAACAGTAAACAACACCGGGTACCCCGCCCTCGCACCCAGTAAACAGTAAACAGTAAACAATAAACAGTAAACAACACCGGATACCCAGCCCTCGCACCCAGTAAACAGTAAACAATAAACAGTAAACAGTAAACAACACCGGGTACCCCGCTCTCGCACACAGTAAACAGTAAACAGTAAACAATAAACAGTAAACAACACCAGGTACCCCGCCTTCGCACACAGTAAACAGTAAACAATAAACAGTAAACAACACCGGGTACCCTGCCCTCGCACCCAGTAAACAGTAAACAGTAAACAATAAACAGTAAACAGTAAACAACACCGGGTACCCCGTCCTCGCACACAGTAAACAGTAAACAATAAACAGTAAACAGTAAACAACACCGGGTACCCCGCCCTCGCACACAGTAAAACAGTAAACAGTAACAATAAACAGTAAACAGTAAACAACACCGGGTACCCCGTCTCATCGCACACAGTAAACAGTAAACAATAAACAGTAAACAGTAAACAACACCGGGTACCCCGCCCTCGCACCCAGTAAACAGTAAACAATTAAACAGTAAACAATAAACAGTAAACAGTAAACAACACCGGGTACCCCGCCCTCGCACCCAGTAAACAGTAAACAATTAAACAGTAAACAATAAACAGTAAACAGTAAACAACACCGGGTACCCCGCCCTCGCACCCAGTAAACAATGAACAGTAAACAATAAACAGTAAACAATAAACAACACAGAGTACACACAGCTACACATTCATAAACAATAAACAACACAGAGTAACACACAGCTACACATTCATGAACAGTAAACAACACAGAGTAACACACAGTTACACATTCATAAACAGTAAACAACACAGAGTAACACACAACTACACATTCATAAACAATAAACAACACAGAGTAACACACAGCTACACATTCATAAACAGTAAACAACACAGAGTAACACACAGCTACACATTCATAAACAATAAACAACACAGAGTAACACACAACTACACATTCATAAACAATAAACAACACAGAGTAACACACAGCTACACATTCATAAACAGTAAACAACACAGAGTAACACACAGCTACACATTCATAAACAGTAAACAACACAGAGTAACACACAGCTACACATTCATAAACAGTAAACAACACAGAGTAACACACAGTTACACATTCATAAACAATAAACAACACAGAGTAACACACAGCTACACACTCATAAACAATAAACAACACAGTAACACACAGCTACACATTCATAAACAGTAAACAACACAGAGTAACACACAACTACACATTCATAAACAATAAACAACACAGAGTACACACAGCTACACATTCATAAACAGTAAACAACACAGAGTAACACACAGCTACACATTCATAAACAGTAAACAACACAGAGTAACACACAGCTACACATTCATAAACAGTAAACAACACAGAGTAACACACAGCTACACATTCATAAACAGTAAACAACACAGAGTAACACACAACTACACATTCATAAACAATAAACAACACAGAGTAACACACAGCTACACATTCATAAACAGTAAACAACACAGAGTAACACACAGCTACACATTCATAAACAGTAAACAACACAGAGTAACACACAGCTACAACATTCATAAACAGTAAACAACACAGAGTAACACACAGCTACACATTCATAAACAGTAAACAAAACAGAGTAACACACCAGCTACAATTCATAAACAGAAAACAAACAGAGTACAAACAGCTACACATTCATAAACAGTAAACAACACAGAGGTAACACACAGCTACACATTCATAAACAATAAACACCACAGAGTAACACACAGCTACAACTCATAAACAATAAACAACACAGAGTAACACACAGCTACACACTCATAACAATAAACAACACAGAGTAACACACAACTACACATTCATAAACAGTAAACAACACAGAGTAACACACAGCTACACATTCATAAACAATAAACAACACAGAGTAACACACAGCTACACATTCATGAACAGTAAACAACACAGAGTAACACACAGCTACACATTCATAAACAATAAACAACACACAGTAACACACAGCTACACATTCATGAACAGTAAATAACACAGAGTAACACACAGCTACACATTCATAAACAATAAACAACACAGAGTAACACACAGCTACACATTCATAAACAATAAACAACAGAGTAACACACAGTTACACATTCATAAACAATAAACAACAGAGTAACACACAGTTACACATTCATAAACAGTAAACAACACAGAGTAACACACAGCTACACACTCAAACAGTAAACAACACAGAGTAACACACAGCTACACATTCATAAACAATAAACAACACAGTAACACACAGTTACACATTCATAAACAATAAACAACACAGAGTAACACACAACTACACATTCATAAACAGTAAACAACACAGTAACACACAGTTACACATTCATAAACAGTAAACAACACAGAGTAACACACAACTACACATTCATAAACAGTAAACAACAGAGTAACACACAACTACACATTCATAAACAGTAAACAACACAGAGTAACACACAGTTACACATTCATAAACAATAAACAACACAGAGTAACACACAGCTACACACTCATAAACAATAAACAACACAGAGTAACACACAACTACACATTCATAAACAGTAAACAACACAGAGTAACACACAACTACACATTCATAAACAGTAAACAACACAGTAACACACAGTTACACATTCATAAACAGTAAACAACACAGAGTAACACACAACTACACATTCATAAACAGTAAACAACACAGAGTAACACACAACTACACATTCCATAAACAGTAAACAACACAGAGTAACACACAGTTACACATTCAAAAACAATAAACAACACAGAGTAACACACAGCTACACATCATAAACAATAAACAACACAGAGTAACACACAACTACACATTCATAAACAGTAAACAACACAGAGTAACACACAACTACACATTCATAAACAGTAAACAACACAGTAACACACAGTTACACATTCATAAACAGTAAACAACACAGAGTAACACACAACTACACATTCATAAACAGTAAACAACACAGAGTAACACACAACTACACATTCATAAACAGTAAACAACACAGAGTAACACACAGTTACACATTCATAAACAATAAACAACACAGAGTAACACACAGCTACACACTCATAAACAATAAACAACACAGAGTAACACACAACTACACATTCATAAACAGTAAACAACACAGAGTAACACACAGTTACACATTCATAAACAATAAACAACACAGAGTAACACACAGCTACACATTCATAAACAATAAACAACACAGAGTAACACACAGCTACACATTCATAAACAATAAACAACACAGAGTAACACACAGCTACACACTCATAAACAATAAACAACACAGAGTAACACACAGCTACACATTCATAAACAATAAACAACACAGAGTAACACACAACTACACATTCATAAACAATAAACAACAGAGTAACACACAACTACACATTCATAAACAGTAAACAACACAGAGTAACACACAGTTACACATTCATAAACAATAAACAACACAGAGTAACACACAGCTACACATTCATAAACAATAAACAACACAGAGTAACACACAGCTACACATTCATAAACAGTAAACAACACAGAGTAACACACAGCTACACATTCATAAACAATAAACAACACAGAGTAACACACAACTACACATTCATAAACAATAAACAACAGAGTAACACACAACTACACATTCATAAACAATAAACAACAGAGTAACACACAGTTACACATTCATAAACAATAAACAACACAGAGTAACACACAGCTACTCAGTCAGTGTTACTGCAGTCCTCAGAGTGTAAGTATTACTATCAGTTAAAGGACGTGTGCTGGACAGACGTCCTCCAGAACCAGGACGAGGGCAAACAGCAAAATAAGACATAGAGACAGAAGAGAGATGCTGTGTGATGAACAGAGGGCAGTTAATAAAGAGACGGAGACGGAGACAGAGACAGAGACAGAGTGGTCTGCAGTGACCCAGCAGAAGGAGACTGGAGCTCTGCAGTAGAGTAGAACATCTACACCACATACCCAACCTACATATGATCACCAAGTAGGTCACACTGAGAGACTGAGCTGCTGCCTGTAGAGTCTAACAGCGCCCTCTAGTGCAGACTCACAGATACTCCAATAAACTACACACACACAGACATTACAGATACTCTAATAAACTACACACACAGACATTACAGATACTCTAATAAACTACACAAACAGACATTACAGACACACTAATAAACTACACAAACAGACATTACAGACACACTAATAAACTACACACACAGACGTTACAGATACTCTAATAAACTACACACACACAGACGTTACAGATACTCTAATAAACTACTCACACAGACGTTACAGGTACTCTAATAAACTACACACACAGACTTTACAGACACACTAATAAACTACACACACAGACATTACAGACACACTAATAAACTACACACACAGACGTTACAGACACACTAATAAACTACACACACAGACGTTACAGATACTCTAATAAACTACACACACAGACATTACAGATACTCTAATAAACTACACACACAGACATTACAGATACTCTAATAATTATACACACACAGACGTTACAGATACACTAATAATTACACACACACAGACATTACAGATACTCTAATAAACTACACACACACAGACGTTACAGATACTCTAATAAACTACACACACAGATGTTACAGATACTCTAATAAACTACACACACACAGACGTTACAGATACACTAATAAACTACACACACACAGACGTTACAGATACACTAATAAACTACACACACACAGACGTTACAGATACTCTAATAATTACACACACAGACGTTACAGATACTCTAATAAACTACACACACACAGACGTTACAGATACTCTAATAAACTACACACACAGATGTTACAGATACTCTAATAAACTACACACACACAGACGTTACAGATACACTAATAAACTACACACACACAGACGTTAAAGATACTCTAATAAACTACACACACAGACATTACAGATACTCTAATAAACTACTCACACAGACGTTACAGATACTCTAATAAACTACACACACAGACGTTACAGATACGCTAATAAACTACACACACAGACATTACAGATACTCTAATAAACTACTCACACAGACGTTACAGATACTCTAATAAACTACTCACACAGACGTTACAGATACGCTAATAAACTACACACACAGACATTACAGATACTCTAATAAACTACTCACACAGACGTTACAGATACTCTAATAAACTACTCACACAGACGTTACAGATACTCTAATAAACTACACACACAGACATTACAGATACTCTAATAAACTACTCACACAGACGTTACAGATACGCTAATAAACTACACACACAGACATTACAGATACGCTAATAATTACACACACAGACGTTACAGATACTCTAATAAACTACACACACAGACGTTACAGATACTCTAATAAACTACACACACAGACTTTACAGATACTCTAATAAACTACTCACACAGACGTTACAGATACTCTAATAAACTACACACACAGACGTTACAGATACTCTAATAAACTACTCACACAGACATTACAGATACTCTAATAATTACACACACGCAGACGTTACAGATACTCTAATAAACTACACACACAGACATTACAGATACTCTAATAAACTACAAACACAGACATTACAGATACTCTAATAAACTACACACACAGACGTTACAGATACTCTAATAAACTACACACACAGACATTACAGACACACTAATAAACTACACACACAGACATTACAGATACTCTAATAAACTACTCACACAGACGTTACAGATACTCTAATAATTACACACACAGACATTACAGATACTCTAATAATTACACACACAGACATTACAGATACTCTAATAATTACACACACACAGACGTTACAGATACTCTAATAATTACACACACACATACGTTACAGATACTCTAATGAACTCTGGTCTACTTTGATCTGCTACATTGGAAAACATTGCCCTTTCATTAATTTTCTCGGTTCTTTCTTTCTCCTCCTCTCAGAGACCCGAACAAGCCGGTTCCTCAGGACACCAAGTTCATCCACACCAAGGCCAACCGCTTCGAGGAGGTGTCCTGGTCCAAATACAGCCCGCACGACCAGCTGTACCTGCACATCGGCCTGAAGCCTCGCGTCCGCGACCACTACCGCGCCACCAAGGTGGCCTTCTGGAAGCACCTGGTTCCTCACCTGTACAACCTGCACGACATGTTCCACTACACCTCCACCACCACCCGCGTTCCTCCGGCGCAGACCACCCATAGCACCCGCAGCTCCACGCCCCGGCCAGGAGGGGGCGGCAAGACCCGCACGCCGGGCAAGCGGCCGCCGCCTCAGTCCACGGCCCGCAGCGGCCCGCTGGTCATCGCCAACCCGCGGGATTACTCCACCGAGCTCAGCGTGACCATCGCCGTGGGGGCGTCGCTCCTGTTCCTCAACGTGCTGGCCTTCGCCGCGCTCTACTACCGCAAAGACAAGCGCAGCCGGCAGGACACGCCCCCCCAGTCCGCCCCACAGCGGCCGGCTCCACCCAACGACCTCAACTACACGCCCGCCTCGCTTTCCGTGGGCGAGAAGGAGGAGTCGCTGTGTGACCCCCTGCGTTTGACCCCGGCCTCATCCCCCAGGGACTACGCCCTGACCCTGCGCCGCTCGCCCGACGACATCCCGCTCATGACCCCCAACTCTGCCGCCGCCATGACGCCCAACAGCGTCTCCATGACGCCCAACAGCGTCACCATGACGCCCAACACCATCACCATGTCGCCCAGCTCGCTGATGGGGTATCCCAGCATGCACCCCTACAACACCTTCACGCATGGATACAACAACACCGGCCTACCGCACTCACACTCCACTACCCGAGTATAACGCAGTATGACGGACAGCCGGTCCAGACCGGTCTCAACCAGTTCAGAGCGGCCAAACCTCTTCACGCACCTGCTTCCACCCCAGATCCGAAGAACCAGCAGAACCCGGTAGACCTCCAGTATTAATCACACATAACTCAACCAGCAGCAACTTCTTAGTTTAGTTTCACTTTCGTTTTCACCAGTAATTCCATGAAACCCCATAAAACCCCACAACACCAGAATATAAGAATTCTAATTGGCCGATTTGGGAAGTGAAGTATGGACCATTTGGAAAAGATCTGGTTCTGATGTTTCCATTCGTCCCCACAAACGAGTGGTAGGTCTACGTCCTGACCCGGTTACTCGGAGCTGCTTTACTGTATGGTTTGCTGGGTTAAACCACAGATATGGGCAGCAGACGGGCAGCAGATGGTGTCACCCGACAGCCTGAAGCAGCTCTGCTCCTCTGCATTGACAGGCTTTACAGTGGAAGTCAACACTTCCAACTTCATTCCTACAGGGTATCAGTAGAACATGTACAAGTCCTACACTGTCAGATGTTTGTGCTGCCATCACCTTCAGTATTATCATCTGAAACACGTCCAGAGGATCTTCTTCTTTAGAGGCTTCAGGAGCTGCCAGGTTTACAGCACATATCTGTGGTTTCAACCAGCAAACCAGTCCAAACCAGTAAATCTGTCTCTGAAGTTCAGAGCACCGGCACATCCTGCGTTCTCCAAATCACCAGAGGTCTGGTTGGTGGGTGGTCTCTGAGTGTGACCATTGAGGATGGTCTGTCCATTCTCTCTGGGTTCTGTGGTCTTTTGGCTTTGTTGAGAAAGAAAGTTGTTCACATGTTGAAAACAGAACAGGCTGGAGAACGGTGTCTGGTGTCTGGTGAATGATGGTAGAGAGTGATTGTGTTTGGTGGAGAATTTGAATGTGTGGTAGAGACTGATGGTGTTTGGTGGAGTGATGGTGTTTGGTAGAGTGTGATGGTGTTAAAGGAAGAATGATGGTGTTTGGTGGAGAGTGATGGTGTTTAGGGAGGAGAGTAATGGTGTTTGGTGGAGAATATGGGTGTTTGGTGGAGAGTGATGGTATTTAAGGAAGACTGATAGTGTCTGGTGGAGAGTGATGGTGTCTGGTCGAGACCGCTGGTGTTTGGTGGAGACTGCTGGTGTTTGGTGGAGAGTGATGGTGTTTGGTGGAGAGTAATGGTGTTTGGTGGAGACTGATGGTGTTTACGGAAGAGGGGTGGTGTTTGGTGGAGACTGGTGGTGTTTGGCGGAGAGTGATGGTGTTTGGAGGAGACTAATAGTGTTTAAGGAAGAGTGATGGTGTTTGGTGGAGAGTGATGGTGTTTGGTGGAGAGTGATAGTGTGTTGGTGGAGACTGATGGTATTTGGCGGAGCATGATGGTGTTTGGTGGAGAGTGATGGTGTTTGGTGGAGACTGATGGTGCTTTTGGTGGAGAGTGGTGGTGTTTGGTGGAGACTACTGGTGTTTGGTGGAGAGTGGTGGTGTTTGGTGGAGACTGATGGTGCTTTTGGTGGAGAGTGGTGGTGTTTGGTGGAGACTACTGGTGTTTGGTGGAGAGTGGTGGTGTTTGGTGGAGACTGATGGTGCTTTTGGTGGAAAGTGATAGTGTTTAAGGAAGACTGATGATGTTTGATGGACACTGATGGTGTTTGGTGGAGACTACTGGTGTTTGGTGGAGAGTGGTGGTGTTTGGTGGAGACTGATGGTGCTTTTGGTGGAAAGTGATAGTGTTTAAGGAAGACTGATGATGTTTGATGGACACTGATGGTGTTTGGTGGAGACTGGTGGTGTTTGGTGGAGACTGGTGGTGTTTGGCGGAGAGTGATGGTGTTTGGTCGAGACTGATGGTATTTGGCGGAGCATGATGGTATTTGGTGGAGAGTGATGGTGTTTGGCGGAGCATGATGGTATTTGGTGGAGAGTGATGGTGTTTGGTGGAGAGTGATGGAGTTTGGTGGAGAGTGGTGGTGTTTGGTGGAGACTGATGGTGCTTTTGGTGGAGAGTGATGGTGTTTGGTGGAGAGTGGTGGTGTTTGGTGGAGACTGATAGTGCTTTTGGTGGAGAGTGATGGTGTTTGGTGGTGAGTGGTGGAGTTTGGTGGAGACTACTGGTGTTTGGTGGAGAGTGGTGGTGTTTGGTGGAGACTGATGGTGCTTTTGGTGGAGAGTGGTGGTGTTTGGTGGAGACTGATGGTGCTTTTGGTGGAGAGTGGTGGTGTTTGGTGGAGACTGATGGTGCTTTTGGTGGAGACTACTGGTGTTTGGTGGAGAGTGGTGGTGTTTGGTGGAGACTGATAGTGCTTTTGGTGGAGAGTGATGGTGTTTGGTGGAGAGTGATGGTGCTTTTGGTGGAGAGTGGTGGTGTTTGGTGGAGAGTGGTGGTGTTTGGTGGAGAGTGGTGGTGTTTGGTGGAGACTGATAGTGCTTTTGGTGGAGAGTGATGGTGTTTGGTGGAGAGTGATGGTGTTTGGTGGAGACTGATGGTGCTTTTGGTGGAGAGTGATGGTGTTTGGTGGAGAGTGGTGGTGTTTGGTGGAGACTGATAGTGCTTTTGGTGGAGAGTGATGGTGTTTGGTGGAGAGTGATGGTGCTTTTGGTGGAGAGTGATGGTGTTTGGTGGAGACTGGTGGTGTTTGGTGGAGACTGATGGTGTTTGGTGGAGACTGGTGGTGTTTGGTGGAGACTGGTGGTGTTTGGTGGAGACTGGTGGTGTTTGGTGGAGACTGATGGTGTTTGGTGGAGACTACTGGTGTTTGGTGGAGAGTGATGGTGTTTGGTGGAGAGTGATGGTGTTTGGTGGAGAGTGATGGTGCTTTTGGTTCCGGGTGAGGGCTTCTGGTGAAAAGCGTGGCCCTCTGCTGGACACTGCGGTCGAGGACGTTGGTGGTTTTTGGAGAACGATGGCTCCGAGTGCTCTGGAACTGCTTCACCGTCAACCACGTTAACGCTCCACTCCCTACGTCTCAAACCAGGTCGACCAGTTAGCCAGTGTCAAACCAGTGGAACCAGTAAGGAACCCAGTTCTTTCATGACCAGCGTTCTCGGGCGATTACTTGACGCTCCAGTCACGTGCCGGTGTCCGGGAGCGGACCGCTCGCCTGTACCGGATCCCAAGCCTGCAGAGAGCCGGAGCCTGAGAACGTCCCGCACTGCACCCTCCTGTCGGACCGCAGGGGGCGCCCTGACCTCTCGGACCCTCACTTTGTAGACAGTCAGAACCAGAGGACGTCCGGGACCATCCCTCACCACTTGTAATAAGACAGTAATAACACGTGTAATAAGAGTAATAACTATGTGTGTACAGTCTCAGTATTCGGTATATGAACTGTCCTCGCGCTGGGCTTCCGAGCTCTGAGGGAACGCTGCCGGAGAATGTTGCCGGAGACTGGGGACGGGGGGAGGGGGGGACGTAAGGACGTGGGGGGGGGGTTCTTTCCTCGGAGGACTAACGGAGGGATTTTCTATTCCGGTGTCGGACTCTTTCGGCTTTGTGTGGTATTATCTTTACTCATCCACGTCCTTGTGTCCATCCCACTCGCGGGCCTCAGGACCGTCCCCGGTCGGAATCCTCCGGAAGATTCCGAGCGGAGGCGGTCCTGGCGTCCTATTGGCTGATATATATCTCTCTTTTCTGACCTGTCTTTGAAGTTCTGATGGATTTTTAAATACTAATCGTTCATGCGTCTGATTGATTTTGTTCCGTGTTACGGGTCATTCCCGGTATTCCCGGTATTCCCGGTATTCCCGGTATTCCCGTTCATAAAAGAAAAACGAAAAAAACAAACAAAAACGACTCGAATCATGAATGTGTTGAACTTTATAGGGCTTTATAGGTTATTCTACACTTGCGGGGACGCTGAGGGGGTTGGGGGGAAGGGCGTGGCCCTCCGTCCAATGGTGTGCTGCGCTAGTAGTGATGTCATCCACCCCCCACCCCGCCCCTCGGCCCCTCCTCCACGCAGGACGTTGACTCCTGGGGACTTGTCTCGTAACCAGCAGAACGATTGTTCCAGTCTCTCCGTGTACATACGCACCTGCTTTCTAGACACACCTGTTTACCTTCGTTTACACGTTCGTTCGTTTGTTCGTTTGTTTGTTTGTTTTTTTATTCTTCTCTCCTGTTAAACGATGAGACTCTAAACACAGAAATGTGGATGTTTTCTTTCTCTTCTCTCTGATCATCCCTCTGTTTATATTATCTCTGCTTTGATCTTTTCTCTCTTCCTCTTCTCTCGCTCCTCCTCTCTGTTCTGCTTCTTCCTCTCGTTGTTTCTTTCGTCTCTCTTTTTCTTTTTTCTTGTCCTCTTTCTCTTTCTTCTTTTTCTATCACTCTCTTTATGTCTGTTTATCTTTTCCTTCATTTCTCTCTTCCGGTTTGCTTCCTCCTCTCATTCTTTCTCTTTTTTGCCTTGGTCTTTTTTCTTACTCTCCTTTTC
>CM038726.1:653104-668104 GCA_021613375.1 Megaleporinus macrocephalus
TTGAGTAGAAGGATGTCTGGAGAAGGTAGTTCTTGAGTAGAAGGACGTTTGGAGAAGGTAGTTCTTGAGTAGGACATCTGGTGGAGAAGGTAGTTCTTGAGTAGAGGGATGTCTGGAGGAGAAGGTAGTTCTTGAGTAGAAGGATGTCTGGAGGAGAAGGTAGTTCTTGAATAGATGGATCTCTGGAGTTCTTGCTGAAGGTCAGAGCCAGAAGACGCATGAAGGACAAAATTACCTTCAAACAGGGCTTCAAAACCACGACCTGCAGAGACCAGTACAACATGTGTGTAAGTGTCCCTGTGTACATAATACATGAATAGATTAAGATTAATATTAGCATTAGAGTTTAAGCATGGTCTGAACAGAGACAGCAGGTGGGTTTGGGTATAAGGGAAATAGGGGTTTATTGGTTAGGGTATAGGGGAAATGGGGTTTAGTGGTTAGGGTATAAGGGAAATAGGGTTTAGTGGCTATGGTATAAGGGATATAGGGTATAAGAGAAATAGGGTTTAGGGTATAATAGAAATAGGGTTTAGGTTATAAGGGAAATGGGGTTTAGTGGTTAGGGTATAATGGAAATAGGGTTTAGTGGTTAGATTATAAGAAAAACAGGAGTTTAGTGGTTAGGGTTTAGGGTATAAGGAAAATGGGGTTTAGTGTTTACGGTATAAGGGAAATAGGATTTAGTGGTTATGGTATAAGGGAAATAGAGTTTAGGGTATAAGGGAAATAGGGTTTATTGGTTAGGGTATAAGGGAAATAGGGTTTAGGGTATAAGGGAAATAGGATTTAGTGGTTAGGGTATAAGGGAAATATTTTTTAGGGTATGAGGGAAATAGGGTTTAGTGGTTAGGGTATGAGGGAAATATGGTTTAGTGGTTAGGGTATAAGGGAAATTGGGTTTAGGGTATAAGGGAAATAGGATTCAGTAGTTAGGGTATAACGGAAATAGGGTTTAGGGTATAAGGGAAATTGGGTTTAGTGGTTAGGATATAATGGAAATATGGTTTAGTAGTTAGGGTTTAAGTGAAATAGGGTTTGGTGGTTAGGGTATAAGGGAAATAGGATTTAGGGTATAAAGGAAATAAGGTTTAATGCTTAGGGTATAAGGGAAATAGGGTTTAGGGTATAAAGGAAATAGGGTTTAGTGGTTAATGTATAATGGAAATAGGGTGTAAGGGAAATAGGGTTTAGTGGTAAGGGTATAATGGAAATAGGATTTAGTGGTTAGGGTATAAGGGAAATAGGGTTTAGTGGTTAGCATATAAGGGAAGTAGGATTTAGGCTATAAGGGAAATAGGGTTTAAGGTTTAGGGTATAAGGGAAATAGGGTTTAAGGTTTAGAATGTAAGGGAAATAGGGTTTAGGGTATAAGGGAAAAAGGGTTTAGTCGTTAGGGTATAAGGTAAATAGGGTTTAAGGTTTAGAATGTAAGGGAAATAGGGTTTAGGGTATAAAGGAAAAAGGGTTTAAGGTTTAGAGTGTAAGGGAAATAGGTTTTATTGGTAAGGTTATATGGGAAATAGGATTTAGGGTATAAGGGAAATAGGATTTAGGGTGTAAGGGAAATAGGATTTAGGGTATAAGGGAAATAGGTTTTATTGGTAAGGTTGTAAGGGAAATAGAATTTAGGGTATAAGGGAAATAGGATTTAGGTTATAAGGGAAATAGGATTTAGGGTATAAGGGAAACAGGATTTCGGGTATAAGGGGATAGTGTTTAAGGTTTAGTGTATAAGGGAAATAGGGTTTAGTGGTTAGGCTTTAGGGGAAATAGGGTTTAGTGGTTAGGGTATAAAGGACATAGGGTTTAGGTTATAATGGAAATAGGGTTTAGTGGTTATGGTATAAGGGAAATAGTGTATAGGGTATAAGGGAAATAGGGTTTAGTGGTTAGGTTTTAAGGGAAATAGGCTTTAGGGTATAAAGGAAATAGGGTTTAGGGTATAAAGGAAATAGAGTTTAGTGGTCTGTGTGTAATGGAAATAGGGTTTAGGGTATAAGGGAATTAGGATATAGTGGTTAGTGCATAATGGAAATAGAGTTTAGGGTATAAGGGAAATAGGGTTTAGTGGTTAGGGTATAAGGGAAATAGGGTTTTGTGGTTAGGTTATAAGAGAAATAGGGTTTAAGTTTAGGGGTATACGGGAAATAGGGTTTAGGGTATAAGGGGAAATAGGGTTAGGGTATAAGGGAAATAGGGTTTAGTGGTTAGGTTATAAAGGAAATACGGTTTAGATTATAAGGGAAATAGGGTTTGGGGTATAAGGGAAATGGTATAGGGTATAAGGGACACAGGGTTTAGGTTATAAGGGAAATAGGGTTTAGTGGTTATGGTATAAGGGAAATAGTGTATAGGGTATAAAGGAAATAGCGTTTAGGGTTCAAGTTTCATGTTTATTTGTCATTTGCACATCATGTCAGGACATAGCATGTATTGAAATGTTTGGGGTGAGGATCAGATAAAACTCTACAGCAGGGCAGCATTATAAATGTAAAACAGTGCAAAAATACAATAAATAGACAATATTAAAGTAAAAATAAGCTACAAATATACATATAGTTATAACTGAAATATAACTGGGTATAAGGGAAATAGGGTTTAGGGTATAAAGGAAATAGGGTTTAGGGCATAAGGGAAATAGGGTTTAGGGTATAAGGGAAATAGGGTTTAGGGTATAAAGGAAATAAGGTTTAGTGGCTATGGTATAAAGGATATAGGGTATAAGAATAATAGGGTTTAGGGTATAAGGGAAATGGGGTTTAGTGGTTAGGCTATAAGGGTAATAGGGTTTAGTGGTTAGGGTATAATGGAAATAGTGTATAGGGTATAAAGAAAATTGCATTTAGGTTATAAGAGTAATAGGGTTTAGGGTATAATAGAAATAGGGTTTAGGGTATAAGGGAAATGGGGTTTAGTGGTTAGGGTATAAGGGTAATAGGGTTTAGTGGTTAGGGTATAATGGAAATAGGGTTTAGTGGTAAGGGTATAAGGGAAATAGGGTTTAGGGTATAAGGGAAATACGGTTTTAAGGTTTAGGGTGTAAGGGGACAGGGTTCAGGGCATAAGGAAAATAGGTTTTAGGGTATAAGAAAAACTGGGTTTAGGGTATAAGGGAAATAAATTATAGGGTATAAAGGAAATAGGGTTTAGTGGTTAGGGTATGAGGGAAATATGGTTTAGTGGTTAGGGTATAATAGAAACAGGGTTTAGGGTATAAGGGAAATAGGGTTTATTGGTTAGGGTATAAGCGAAATAGGGTTTAGTGGTTAGGGTATAAGGGAAATTGGGTTTAGTGTTTAGGGTATAAGGAAAATAGGGTTTACGGTATAAGGGAAATAGGGATCAGTGGTTAGGGTATAACGGAAATAGGGTTTAAGGTTTAGAATGTAAGGGAAATAGGGTTTAGGGTATAAGGGAAAAAGGGTTTAAGGTTTAGAGTGTAAGGGAAATATATTTTATTGGTAAGGTTATAATGGAAATAGGATTTAGGGTATAAGGGAAATAGGATTTAGGATATAAGGGTAATAGGATTTAGGGTATAAGGGAAATAGGTTTTATTGGTAAGGTTATAAGGGAAATAGGATTTAGAGTATAAGGTAAATAGGGTTTAAGTTTTAGAGTGTCAGGGAAATAGGTTTTATTGGTAAGGTTATAATGGACATAGGATTTAGGGTATAAGGGAAATAGGATTTAGGATATAAGGGAAATAGGATTTAGGGTATAAGGGAAATAGGTTTTATTGGTAAGGTAATAAGGGAAATAGAATTTAGGGTATAAGTGAAATAGGATTTAGGGTATAAGGGAAACAGGATTTCGGGTATAAGGGGATAGTGTTTAAGGTTTAGTGTATAAGGGAAATAGGGTTTAGTGGTCAGGCTTTAGGGGAAATAGGGTTTAGTGGTTAGGGTATAAGGGAAATAGGGTTTAGGGTATAAAGGAAATAGGGTTTAGGGTAAAAGGGAAATAGGATTTAGGGTATAAGGGAAATAGGGTTTAGTGGTTATGTTTTAAGGGAAAGAGGCTTTAGGGTATAAAGGAAATAGGGTTTAGGGTATAAAGGAAATAGAGTTTAGTGGTCACTGTGTAACGGAAATAGGGTTTAGGGTATAAGGGAATTAGGATATAGTGGTTAGTGCATAACGGAAATAGAGTTTAGGGTATAAGGGAAAAAGGGGTTGGGGTGTAAGGGAAATAGGGTTTAGTGGTTAGGGTATAAGGGAAATAGGGTTTAAGTTTAGGGGTATAAAGGAAATAGGGTTTAGGGTATAAGGGAAATAGGGTTAGGGTATAAGGGAAATAGGGTTTAGTGGTTAGGTTATAAGGGAAACAGGGTTTAGGTTATAAGGGAAATAGGGTTTGGGGTATAAGGAAAATAGGGTATAGGGTATAAAGGACATAGCGTTTAGGTTATAAGGGAAATAGGGTTTAGTGGTTATGGTATAAGGGAAATAGTGTATAGGGTATAAGGGAAATAGGGTTTAGTGGTTAGGTTTTAAGGGAAATAGGCTTTAGGGTATAAAGGAAATAGGATTTAGGGTATAAAGGAAATAGAGTTTAGTGGTCAATGTGTAACGGAAATAGGGTTTAGGGTATAAGGGTATTAGGATATACTGGTTAGTGCATAATGGAAATAGAGTTTAGGGTATAAGGGAAATAGGGTTTGGGGTATAAGGGAAATAGGGTTTATGGTTTAAGGGAAATAGGGTTTAAGGTATAAGGGAAATAGATTTTAGTGGTTAGGGTATAAGGGAAATAGGGTTTAGGGTTTATAGGAAATGGGGTTTATGGTTTAAGGGAAATAGGGTTTAAGGTATAAGGGAAATAGATTTTAGTGGTTAGATTATAAGGGAAATAGGGGTTTAAGGTTTAGGGTATAAATGAAATATGATTTAGGGCATAAGGGGATAGGGTTTAAGGTTTAGATTATAAGGGAAATAGGGTTTAGGGTATAAGGGAAATAGGGTTTACTGGTTACGGTATAAGGGAAATAGGGTTTAGGGTATTAGGGAAATAGGGTTTTAATGGTTAGTAGTTAGAGAATAACAGAAATAGGGTTTAGGGCTTAGAGTATAAGGGAAATAGGGTTTGGGGCTTAGAATATAAGAAAAATAGGGTTTAGGTTATAAGGGAAATAAGGTTTAGGCTATAAGGGAAATAGGGTTTAGGGTTTAAGGGAAATAGGGTTTAGGGCTTAGAGTATAAGGAAAAGAGGGTTTAGAGTATAAGGGAAATAGGGTTTAGGGTATAGGGGAAATAGGGTTTAGGCTATAAAGGAAATAGGATTTAAAGTATAAGGAAAATAGAGGTTTAACGTTTAGGGTATAAAGAAAAAAGGGGTAAGGGGAAAAGGGAAATCGGATTTAGGGTACAAGGGAAATAGGGTTTAAGGTTTAGGGTATAATTAAAATAGGATTTAGGGTTTAAGGAATAAGCGAAATAGGGTTTAAGGGAAATACGGTTTAAGGTTTAGGGTATAAGGGAAATAGGAATTAGGATTTAAGGAAAATATGAGTTATGGTATACGGGAAATAGGATTTAGGGTTTAAGGGAAATAGGGTTTAAGGTTTAGGGTATAAGGGAAATAGGAGTTAGGGTTTAAGGGAAATAGGGGTTAGGGTTTAAGGGAAATAGGGTTTAGGGTTCAAGCCAAAATAGGGTTTAGGGTTTAGGGTTTAGGGTATAAGGGAAATAGGGTTTAATGTATAAGGGAAATAGGGGTTTGGGTTTAAGGTATAAGGGAAATAGGGATTTAGGGTTTAAGGTTAAGGGAAATAGGGGTTAGTGTTTAAGGGAAATAGGGATTTAGGGTTTAAGGGAAATAGGGATTTAAGGTTTAAAGAAAATAGGGATTTAGGGTTTAGGGGAAATAGGGTTTAAGGTTTAGAATTACATGAAATACCGAGCAGACATACAGAGAGACACTGTGTCTTTAAGATCTGTCTCTGCTGTCTGTGTGTGTTTGTGTGTGGGTGTGTGTGTGAATGTGTGTGTGTGTGCGTGTGCGAGTGTGTGTGTTTATGCGTGTGTTTATGTTTGTGTGTGTATGTGTGCGTGGGGGGGGTCTGTTCATTGTCTCGGAAACAAAAGCGTGAGTGAGAACGTTAAAAGAGAAGTGTGAGAGTAACTTTATCACCACATCAGAGGCAGCCGAGCAGAAACCCCTCGGACCACCACCCCGCTACACACACACATGCGCACACACACGCACACACACATGGGTAAGTTCATAAATATCTACTTTATTTTGTGCTCGGTGTGACGGGACGGGCGTGCGAGGAGCTGTTAGTGCTGATTGGCTGTGTAGTGTTTATTATTAATATTAATAGCAGTGATTAATCAGTAGAACTCTAGAACTCTAGAACTTTAGAACTCGAATCAGAACCTTCGGCCCCAGAAAGCTGTACGTGTGTTCTGCTGTCAGTTCTGGAGGCTCTGCTTTTGTGGTGTTTAAGATCAGTACAGGAACTAGTGGTTCTCCAGGGTTCTCCTCTGCCTGGTTCCTCCAGGTGGAGATGATTATCATCACTGAGTGTAACTAGAGCTTCATGTTAATGAATATTCATGTTAAAGAACATTAATATTAATGAGTCACTGATAGTTCAGTGTTATAATTTGAATAATTGAATATATTTGTATGAGTAAATAGAAGGTTGTTCTGCTGGTTCTGGAGGCTCTGATCCTGAGCCAGCAGAAAAACAAGTAAGTCTCTTATGAGAGCCGGTTCTTCAGAATGACGGAGAACGTGTAATTGGGCTGTTGTTGGGGCGTCATATAGCTGCTGTTGTCCATGTTTAACTGAACGTAATAGTGAATGGACCAATAGAAATCCTTCAACATGCTTGAAAGAAATTATATTAATTATAATTCCATTAATTATACCAGGAACGAATAACAGAACCTACAACACGTTCTGCAGCAGAACCATTCCAGCAGGAAAACACTTAAACACTTAAACGAGAACCAGTGTCAGTACTACAGAACCCTCAAACCTTGACCCCTAGTATGTGTTTGGTAGGGGTGTTGAGTAGACGTGTATGTGTTTGGTATAGGTGTTGAGTAGACATGTATGTGTTTGGTAGGGGTGTTGAGTAGACGTGTATGTGTTTGGTATAGGTGTTGAGTAGACATGTATGTGTTTGGTAGGGGTGTTGAGTAGACGTGTATGTGTTTGGTAGGGGTGTTGAGTAGACATGTATGTGTTTGGTAGGGGTGTTGAGTAGACATGTATGTGTTTGGTAGGGGTGTTGAGTAGACGTGTATGTGTTTGGTATAGGTGTTGAGTAGACGTGTATGTGTTTGGTAGGGGTGTTGAGTAGACGTGTATGTGTTTGGTAGGGGTGTTGAGTAGACATGTATGTGTTTGGTAGGGGTGTTGAGTAGACGTGTATGTGTTTGGTATAGGTGTTGAGTAGACATGTATGTGTTTGGTAGGGGTGTTGAGTAGACGTGTATGTGGTTGGTAGAGGTGTTGAGTAGACGTGTATGTGTTTGGTAGGGGTGTTGAGTAGACGTGTATGTGTTTGGTAGGGGTGTTGAGTAGACGTGTATGTGTTTGGTAGGGGTGTTGAGTAGACGTATATGTGTTTGGTAGGGGTGTTGAGTAGACGTATATGTGTTTGGTAGGGGTGTTGAGTAGACGTGTATGTGTTTGGTAGAGGTGTTGAGTAGACATGTATGTGTTTGGTAGGGGTGTTGTGTAGACGTGTATGTGTTTGGTAGGGGTGTTGTGTAGACGTGTATGTGTTTGGTAGAGGTGTTGAGTAGACATGTATGTGTTTGGTAGGGGTGTTGTGTAGACGTGTATGTGTTTGGTAGAGGTGTTGAGTAGACGTGTATGTGTTTGGCAGGGGTGTTGAGTAGACGTGTGTGTGTTTGTTAGAGGTGTTGAGTAGACATGTGTGGGAGTGTGTGTGAGTGTTCTTCAGCTTGTGTTCAGGGTCATATCAGGTCTCTCACTCTTCTTTCTGGCTTTCTCACTTTTTCCTTGATCACTAGCAGCAGCTGTTCACGCTGTATTGGCATATCATTAGCATATGATCTGCATAGACGGTTTGAGCTGCTGGACTGTGAGAGATGTTTAACGACTGAGTATGAATCATTAATGTGGTTTAGAAAATTCTGTGTTAAGGTCAATGGATCCACAGCACCAGCTCCAAAATCAATGGGTTCCAATCTTCTGATGCAGAACATTCTGTTCTATAGAATCAGTCGAATTTGTATATTCTATTATATATATATATATATATATATATATATATATATATATATATATATATATATATATATATATATACATTCCTGATCTTATACTGAACATCTGTCCTGTATAATTATTCTCCAAGAGAATGTTCTCTTCCATCTTCCATCATTCTGATGAACACCATCTCAGATAGAACATTCTGTTCTATAGACATCTTCAAGTATACATTCTCTTCAATCACTTCTAATGTAGAACATTTCAATAGATGTCTTCTGATGTAGAACATTTCAGTAGACTTCTAATATAGAACATTTATTTCAATAGATGTCTTCTAATGTAGAACACTTCAATAGACGTCTTCTAATGTATAACATTTCAATAGATGTCTTCTGATGTAGAACATTTCAGTAGACTTCTAATGTAGAATATTTCAATAGAGATCTTCTAATGTAGAACATTTCAATAGAAGTCTTCTAATGTAGAACATTTCAGTAGACTTCATATGTAGAACATTTCAGTAGACTTAAAATGTAGAACATTTCAGTAGACTTCTAATGAAGAACATTTCAGTAGACTTCTAATGTAGAACATTTCAGTAGACTTCTAATGTAGAACCTTTCAGTAGACTTCATATGTAGAGTATTCCAATAGACTTATAATGTAGAACATTTCAATAGATGTCTTCTAATGTAGAACATTTCAGTAGACTTCTAATGTAGAATATTTCAATAGAAGTCTTCTAATGTAGAACATTTCAGTAGACTTCTAATGTAGAACATTTCAGTAGACTTCAAATGTAGAACATTTCAGTAGACTTCTAATGTAGAACATTTCAGTAGACTTCTAATGAAGAACATTTCAGTAGACTTCTAATGAAGAACATTTCAGTAGACTTCTAATGAAGAACATTCCAGTAGACTTCTAATGTAGAACATTTCAGTAGACTTCAAATGTAGAACCTTTCAGTAGACTTCATATGTAGAGTATTCCAATAGACTTCTAATGTAGAACATTTCAATAGACGTCTTCTAATGTAGAACATTTCAATAGATGTCTTCTGATGTAGAACATTTTAGTAGACTTCTAATGTAGAACATTTCAGTAGACTTCTAATATAGACCATTTATTTCAATAGACGTCTTCTAATGTATAACATTTCAATAGATGTCTTCTGATGTAGAACATTTCAGTAGACTTCTAATATAGGATATTTCAATAGAAATCTTCTAATGTAGAACATTTCAATAGAAGTCTTCTAATGTAGAACATTTCAATAGATGTCTTTTGATGTAGAACATTTCAGTAGACTTCTAATGTAGAACATTTCAATAGACGTCTTCTAATGTAGAACATTTCAGTAGACTTGTAATGTAGAACCTTTCGGTAGACTTCTAATGTAGAGTATTCCAATAGACTTCTAATGTAGAACATTTCAATAGACGTCTTCTAATGTAGAACATTTCAATAGATGTCTTCTGATGTAGAACATTTCAATAGATGTCTTCTGATGTAGAACATTTCAGTAGACTTCTAATGTAGAACATTTCAGTAGACTTCTAATGTAGAATATTTCAATAGAAGTCTTCTAATGTAGAACATTTCAGTAGATTTCTAATGTAGAATATTTAAATAGAAGTCTTCTAATGTAGAACATTTCAATAGACGTCTTCTAATGTAGAACATGTCAGTAGGCGTCTTCTAATGTAGAACATTTCAGTAGACTTCTAATGTAGAACATTTCAGTAGGCGTCTTCTAATGTAGAACATTTCAGTAGACTTCTAATGAAGAACATTTCAGTAGACTTCTAATGAAGAACATTTCAGTAGACTTCTAATGAAGAACATTTCAGTAGACTTCTAATGTAGAACCTTTCGGTAGACTTCTAATGTAGAGTATTCCAATAGACTTCTAATGTAGAATATTTCAATAGAAGTCTTCTAATGTAGAACATTTCAGTAGACTTCTAATGTAGAATATTTTGATAGAAGTCTTCTAATATAAAACATTTCAGTAGGCGTCTTCTAATGTAGAACATTTCAATAGACGTCTTCTAATGTATAACATTTCAGTAGACTTCTAATGTAGAACCTTTCGGTAGACTTCTAATGTAGAGTATTCCAATAGACTTCTAATGTAGAACATTTCAATAGACGTCTTCTGATGTAGAACATTTCAATAGATGTCTTCTGATGTAGAACATTTCAGTAGACTTCTAATGTAGAACATTTCAGTAGACTTCTAATGTAGAATATTTCAATTGAAGTCTTCTAATGTAGAACATTTCAGTAGACTTCTAATGTAGAACATTTCAGTAGACTTCTAATGTAGAATATTTCAATAGAAATCTTCTAATGTAGAACATTTCAGTAGATTTCTAATGTAGAATATTTTAATAGAAGTCTTCTAATGTAGAACATTTCAATAAACGTCTTCTAATGTAGAACATGTCAGTAGGCGTCTTCTAATGTAGAACATTTCAGTAGACTTCTAATGTAGAACATTTCAGTAGGCGTCTTCTAATGTAGAACATTTCAATAAACGTCTTCTAATGTAGAATATTTCAGTAGGCGTCTTCTAATGTAGAACATTTCAGTAGACTTCTAATGTAGAACATTTCAGTAGACTTCTAATGTAGAACCTTTCGGTAGACTTCTAATGTAGAGTATTCCAATAGACTTCTAATGTAGAACATTTCAATAGACGTCTTCTAATGTAGAACATTTCAATAGATGTCTTCTGATGTAGAACATTTCAGTAGACTTCTAATGTAGAATATTTCAATAGAAGTCTTCTAATGTAGAACATTTCAGTAGATTTCTAATGTAGAATATTTCAATAGAAGTCTTCTGATGTAGAACATTTCAATAGACGTCTTCTAATATAAAACATTTCAGTAGACTTCTAATGTAGAATATTTCAATAGAAGTCGTCTAATGTAGAACATTTCAGTAGACTTCTAATGTAGAATATTTCAATAGAAGTCTTCTAATGTAGAACATTTCAGTAGATTTCTAATGTAGAATATTTCAATAGAAGTCTTCTAATGTAGAACATTTCAATAGACGTCTTCTAATATAAAACATTTCAGTAGGCGTCTTCTAATGTAGAACATTTCAGTAGACTTCTAATATAAAACATTTCAGTAGGCGTCTTCTAATGTAGAACATTTCAGTAGACTTCTAATGTAGAACATTTCAGTAGACTTCTAATGAAGAACATTTCAGTCAGCGTCTTCTAATGTAGAACATTCTGTTCAATAGACATCTTCAATAAACGTCTTCTAATGTAGAACATTTCAGTAGATATCTAATGTAGAACATTCTGTTCAATAGACGTCTTCTAATATAGAACATGCTGTTCAATAAACATCTAATGTAGAACGTTCTGTTCAATGAACATCTAAATGTATATAATTTAAACACAGCACTGACTAATACAGTGACCTGTAGCTTGTAGGTAGTTATCAAATTGCTGGTTATCTGATTGGGGTCAGCGTTGTTGGTTCTTCCAGGTGGTTGCTAGGAGTTCCTCACTCTCTGAGCTTTAAGGACTGTTTGACTGAGATGACCTCATTAGACTCGGCATTGTGGTCAGTCCTGCTGCGACCTTGACCCCGTTTTGACCCGTGCCCCGCCTGACCCGCTGGTGCCAGCGCGAGCCGTGGCGAGGCGCTGACGTATCCGTGTGTAAGGACGCCGGGGGGCTGGCGGCGGTGCTGTTCTTGGTGGGTTTTGTTTGAGGAGCTACACTGGCGTCCTTTGTGCGTGCTGATGAAACAAAAGCCATTGTGAATCACACACTGAGGCTTTTTACCCACCGCAAGAAAGACCCCCACACACACACTCGGTCGGGGGGCGGTCAGGGAGGGAGGGGTGGAGAGGGAGGGGTGGATAGGGAGGTGTAGAGCTGAGTGATGAGTGAGTGGGCGAGATTTCAGAAGTGAGGAGTGCGTTTTTTTTCTTCTTGAGGTGGAACGGCACCTTCAGGCTCTGGGATGTTCTCAGGTTCTTTAAGGAGATCTTCCCTCCCGAAGCTTTTCTAGAGTTCCTGCCGGTTCCGAGCTCCCAGAACGTCCTCTCTCTCCTCCGGGTCGCCTGAATCGCTCGGCTTTTTTCTCTGAGACCTCCTTCTCGTCTAGAAGGTTCCAGCCCGAGAACTTTGGTCTGGAGATCGGTTCTCCGTTCTAGAGCCCCAGCCGAGCCCAGTTTCTCCGGTGCCTGGACCCCTCGCGATTGCCGCAGATGTTTCCGGTGAAGCAGCCGTGGTTGTGTAAAGCTCTAGGTGCAGCATCGGCCTTTGCCAGCTTAACCGCAACACCAGCAGCTCTCGCACTGACCCGCTCGCGCGCTCGGCATTCTGGGAACCAGAGTCTTCCTGGACGCGGCCGCCGAGCTTGCTGCTGGATGCTAGCTTGAGCGCCAGGAGTCTCGATCTTTGACTGCGCGGTCCTTGGCGCTGATGTGGTTTGATGATAAACCCCTGGCCATGATTGGCTGCTCTGAGTAGTGTTGGGCTGTGATTGGCTTTCTGACGCTTTGCTTTTGTTTACTAACACACATAAACAGAATCTGAGCGACTAGCTGAGTGCTGGGTGTGTTAGTGTGTGTGTTACTGTGAGTGCAAGGTTATGAGGTAGATCGTAGACACTTGTAGCCTAGCGTGTCGCTAATACAGCCCTCCATGTGTTTATATGTGGTGTAAGATGTAGTGAGTGAGTGTGTAATAAGTGTGTAATGAGTGTGTAATAAGTGTTTAGTGAGTTGCAGATGTGTGTGTGCATAGTGTGTGTGGTGTGCGCGGTGTGGGTGTTGATCTGTTACTCGCCCGCAGGTTGCTATGACTGCTGTGTGCGTTGCCTTGGCGCCGTGCCCTATGCCAGCCTGGCGGCCACGCTGCTGTGCTATGCGGGCGTGGCGTTGTTCTGCGCCGGCGGGCACCAGGCGCTCAGTCACACCGACATGCTGGTCCAGACGCACTTCGCCCGCACGCTGCAGGACTACATGGTGCTGGCAGACTTGTGAGTGTGTCGCACATCCAAACACAACACACACACACACACTCCAATCAATCAATCAGGCTGTCAAACCTAATGAGAAACTGAGTTTATTTACGATACCTAAATTTAGAGTTATACATTCAACCTAATGAGAAACTGTAACTCAGTTTATATACAATACCTACATTTAGAGTTATACATTCAACCTAATGAGAAACTGTAACTCAGTTTATATACAATACCTACATTTAGAGTTATAAATCCAACCTAATGAGAAACTGAAGATTTAGTTTATATACAATACCTACATTTAGAGTTATAATTTCAACCTAATGAGAAACTGTAACTCAGTTTATATCACAATACCTACATTTAGAGTTATACATTCAACCTAATGAGAAACTGTAAATCAGGTTAAATGCAATACCTACATTTAGAATTATATATTCAACCTAATGAGAAACTGTAACTCAGTTTATATCACAATACCTACATTTAGAGTTATACATTCAACCTAATGAGAAACTGTATATTTAGTTGATATACAATGCCTACATTTAGAGTTATACATTCAACCTAATGAGAAACTGTAACTCAGTTTATATACAATACCTACATTTAGAGTTATACACTCAACCTAATGAGAAACTGTAACTCAGTTTATATACAATACCTACATTTAGAGTTATACATTCAACCAAAAGAGAAACTGTGCTCAGTTTATATACATTATCTACATTTAGAGTTATACATTCAACCTAATGAGAAACTGTATATTTAGTTGATATACAATGCCTACATTTAGAGTTATACATTCAACCTAATGAGAAACTGTAACTCAGTTTATATACAATATCTACATTTAGAGTTATAAATCCAACCTAATGAGAAACTGAAGATTTAGTTTATATACAATACCTACATTTAGAGTTATAATTTCAATCTAATAAGAAACTGTAACTCAGTTTATATACAATACCTGCATTTAGAGTTATTCATTCAACCTAATAAGAAACTGTAATTCAGTTTATATATAATACCTACATTTAGAGTTATACATTCAACCTAATGAGAAACTGTAACTCAGTTTATATACAATATTTACATTTAGAGTTATAAATCCAACCTAATGAGAAACTGAAGATTTAGTTTATATCACAATACCTACATTTAGTTATACATTCTTCTTAATGAGAAACTGTAACTCAGTTTTTATACAATGCTTACCTTAAGAGTTATACATTCACCTCAAGGAGAAACTGTAACTCAGTTTATATACAATACCTACTTTTAGAGTTATACATTCAGCCTAATGACACACTATAACTCAATTTATATACAATACTCAAATTAAAGTTATACATTCAACTTAATAAGAAACTGTAACTCAGTTTATATCACAATACCTACATTTAGAGTTATACATTCAACCAAATGAGAAACTGTAACTCCGTTTATATACAATATCTACATTTAGAGTTATACATTCAACCTCATAAGAAACTGTAAATCGGGTTATATTCAATACCTACATTTAGAGTTATACATTCAACCTAATGAAAAACTGTATATTAAGTTGATATACAATACTTAAATTTAGTTATACATTCAACCTATAGAGAAACTGTACTCAGTTTATATCACAATTCCTACATTTAGAGTTATACATTTAACCGAAAGAGAAATTGTAACTCAGTTTATATACAATACCTACATTTATACATTTAGCCTAATGAGAAACTGTAACTCAGTTTATATCACAATACCTACATTTAGAGTTATACATTTAGCCTAATGAGA
>CM038726.1:675604-683104 GCA_021613375.1 Megaleporinus macrocephalus
GGTGTACGTGTAAATAACACACTCATCTACAAACGAGCTGCGATCATTCTTTGAACACGCTCTCTGGCGCCCTCTAGTGTTCTGTAGTCATGTTTGTTGGTATAATGGGAGGAAATAAAGAAAATAAATAATAAAAAAGATATTTACAACATAACAAACACTCAGCAGTTCAGATATTTTATTACTGACAGAGTTAAACAGGAAATACAGCCGGAGTGCAGAAGTAAAAATTGAACACAAGCTTTAGCGCTGAAATGCTATTCAGCATAATTTTAGTAAAAAGGAGAATTTTAGAAAATACTGACTTGAGTAAATTTCTAATTTCTAATGTTTGAAATATTTTATTTTGTTGTACATGTTGTACATGTCTTAAAAAATTATATTCCCCTCCAAAAAAAGCATTGTATATATTTTGTTTTGCAAGTGTCCCACCTTATAACTGCTGAACTACATAAAGATATTTTACAGATTATTCAAAAATAAAAGCCTGTGAACAGTCAGAGCTCACTGATTGGCCGGTTGGCTGGTATATACTGGCTCATTGATGGGTTGGTTTTAGTGGTTTGCTGAGCTGCTACGACTGTGACCGGCTTTGGGTCACTGGTTGTGATGCATAGTCCTGGGATTCAGGGCGAGCAGGGAGGGGGGCTTGTGAGCCGGCTGCCATGGCGACGACTTATCAGGTACCGAGGATGGTTTCGAAACAGCTCCTGCAGTAGACGTTCCCTCTGAAGTGATACATGGAGAACAGCAGGTCTCCCAGAGGCTTACCGCACGTCCCGCACTGTCAACACAAACATACAGGGATAAAAACACACCGCATGCGCCTCCTTCTCCCTCCCTGTGGGGGGCGCTGGTAGAAACTCTGGGCACCCTAAAAACATCAATCATGGGCTCCCTGCCTCGTCAGGATTTCCACCATCCAACTCTCTGAATACTGAATACATCTCCATTTTCTTATACCGCCTAGTCCAGGTAGGGCTGTGGTTGCAGTAGGGAAAGCAGAGAAGCCTAGATGGCCCTGTCACCTGAACTCCCTCCAGCTCATTCTGGGGAATCTCAGGCCGGTCCCGGGCCAGAGTCCTGGGATGACCTCTAGGTCTTGTCCCAGTTGGCCATGCCTGGTACACCTCCAACAGAAGGCGACCAGGGGGGCATCCTAATCAGATGCCTGAACCAACCCAACAGGCTCCTCTCATTGTGGAGAAGTAGCAGCCCTACTATAATCTACTCCTGGAGGACTGAGCTTCTTAAGCTTCTACTCTGACAGGTGTGGTCCACCACAAAGCTCATGACTATAAAAGAGGATGGGGTTGTACACTGACCAGTAAACATAGAGTTATGTCTTTAAGGCTCAGCTCCAGTCTATGGCCGATCGCACGATCCCTCTTCACAACGCTTGTGAACAAGACCCGAGACCTCCCCTACCCGGGGACGGTCCACTCCCCTGATCCAACATGGGCATGATAACTTTTCTAGGGATGGACCATGGCCTTGGACTTAGAGGTGGTGTTCCATATACCAGCCATTTCACACTGTTGCAAACTACTCCAGAGCATGGTGGAGGCTTCCATGCAGCAAAGCCAAAAGGACATCATCTGCAAAACGTAAAGATGCCACCTTGAGGCCATCACACAAAGTGTCCTCCTGAGTCTGGTCATGCCCTGACATCCTGCCCATGAATGTTACAATCAGGAGAGCATTCTGAGTATAGGTTCAGCTCCCATTCCAGGAGTACAGAAACGAAATGGGACGTGGCACTTCATACTACCAGAAGACCTCCCACAGAATATCTTGGGGAACACAGTAATAAGCTTTCTGCAAGTTCCCAAAACATGAATTGGCAAACGTCTATGCTCCTCAGTAAAGGGGTTCTCCTCAATCTGGGTAGTTGGAATCTTCTTTCCAGGAGACTACCTACCATGTTGTAAACCTTCCCAGCAAAGCTTGGTAGTGTGATGCTCCAGTAATTGGTACACACTCTCTGGTCCCCTTTCCTGTAAATAGGGACAACTGCCCTGGTCTGCCTGTACAAGGACATTGCACAGGCATGTCAGTCATGAGAGTTGCCAGAACATCCAAAGCCTTAAGCATTTCTGGGCAAATCTCTTGCACCCCCCAGAAGTTTGCGAGTTACCTCAGTGACCTCCACCAAGGAGATGGAGTCTGACAGCTTGGGTGCCTTATAGGCTGTGAGGGATGGCAGGAGGTCTTGGGTTCAGAGTTCTTCAAAGTGCTCCTTCCACCGACCAACAACATCCTGATTTGAAGTCAGAATATCTCGACCCTTCCTGGATTGTGTGGTGGAAGGACTTGCGTGTTCTAGGGATCTTCAGAGCTATACAGTCTGGAGCAGTAGACAGAATGCTTCTGGTAGAGTCTCCCAGGACAAACATGTCTGGAGTGAAGGCCTTGATCAAAGTTCCCTGAGGAAAAAGGATACAGTATATTGTGTACCCTGGCCAGGCCTGGTGAGGAGTGTTCCTCGATGAGCACAAGGTTGCGGGACTATGTGGGCCCACCAACCACAAGGTTCAGCATGGGGGACTGGTGCAGTGCCTTATAGGCAATGAGGGATGGCAGGAGGTCTATGGACCCCTCATAGTAGATATTGAATAATTCATAGCATACTTTACTAGAACTTAAAGACAGTACCTTAAAGCATTCTGGGTGGCAGCAGATCGGAGGAACGTTCAGAGATATCTTCACGTTACCGTCCACGGGCTCATTACAGAACGAACACAGCACCTTATTGACAGCACTATGGGGGGGGGGAGAGAGAGAGAGAGAGAGAGATACACAGAGAGAGAGAGAGAGAGAGAGAGAGCGAGAGAGAGAGAGTCATTCACAGTGGATTCTGAACAATTCCTAGTTGTTCCTGAATGTTAGCCTGTGCTGCTAACTGCCCTAAAGCTAATTCCTCTGTTTACACATGAAGGACCACATACATAAGTTGGAAGTCAGACTCACTTGGATTGAGGCGTGTTAGTGCCCTCCGCTCGGTTCTGCACAGCTGACGCTGGTCCTGAATTAGTTCCAGGTTCTGCTCTAGGTCCTGAGACAGAAGGCTCGGAGGCAGGTGTGCTCCCCTGTGGAGATGCTTCTACTACAGGTATTTCCCCTTTCACTTCAGATGTCTTAGCTGCAGTTTCTGTCGCAGGTTCTATAACTGCAGGTGTGTTTACCTCAGGTGCCTTTGCTTCAGATACCTTGACGGGTGCTTCAGCTGCTGGTGCTTTTGCTACAGGTGTTACTTCTACTACAGGTGCCTTTGCAGCAGGTACCTCTACCACTGGTGTCTTTGCTGCAGGTGCCTCTACCACAGGTGACTTGGCTGCAGGTGCTTCTACCACAGGTGCCTTTGCAGCAGGTACCTCTACCACTGGTGTCTTTGCTGCAGGTGCCTCTACCACAGGTGACTTGGCTGCAGGTGCTTCTACCACAGGTGCCTTTGCAGCAGGTACCTCTACCACTGGTGTCTTTGCTGCAGGTGCCTCTACCACAGGTGACTTGGCTGCAGGTGCTTCTACCACAGGTGCCTTTGCAGCAGGTACCTCTACCACTGGTGTCTTTGCTGCAGGTGCCTCTACCACAGGTGACTTGGCTGCAGGTGCTTCTACCACAGGTGCCTTTGCAGCAGGTACCTCTACCATTGGTGTCTTCGCTGCAGGTGCCTCTACCACAGGTGACTTGGCTGCAGGTGCTTCTACCACAGGTGCCTTTGCAGCAGGTACCTCTACCACTGGTGTCTTTGCTGCAGGTGCCTCTACCACAGGTGACTTGGCTGCAGGTGCTTCTACCACAGGTGCCTTTGCAGCAGGTACCTCTACCACTGGTGTCTTTGCTGCAGGTGCCTCTACCACAGGTGACTTGGCTGCAGGTGCTTCTACCACAGGTGCCTTTGCAGCAGGTACCTCTACCATTGGTGTCTTCGCTGCAGGTGCCTCTACCACAGGTGACTTGGCTGCAGGTGCTTCTACCACAGGTGCCTTTGCAGCAGGTACCTCTACCATTGGTGTCTTTGCTGCAGGTGCCTCTACCACAGGTGACTTGGCTGCAGGTGCTTCTACCACAGGTGACCTGACTGCAGGTGCCTCTACCTCAGGTGCCTTTGCTGTAGGTGCTTCCACCACAGGTACCTTTGCTGTAGCTACTTCCACCACAGGTACCTTTGCTGCAGGTACTTCTACCACAGGTGCCTTTGCAGCAGGTACCTCTACCACTGGTGCCTTTGCTGCAGGTGTTTCTACTACAGGTGCCTTTGCTGCAGGTACTTCCACTACAGGTGCCTTTGCTGCAGGTACTTCCACCACAGGTGCCTTTGCTGCAGGTACTTCCACCTCAGGTACCTTTGCTGCAGGTACTTCCACTACAGGTGCCTTTGCTGCAGGTACTTCCACCACAGGTACCTTTGCTGCATGTACTTCTACCACAGGTACCTTTGCTGCAGGTGTTTCTACTACAGGTGCCTTTGCTGCAGGTACTTCCACCACCGGTGCCTTTGCTGCAGGTACTTCCACCACAGGTACCTTTGCTGCAGGTACTTCCACCACAGGTGCCTTTGCAGCAGGTACTTCCACCACAGGTGCCTTTGCTGCAGGTACTTCCACCACAGGTGCCTTTGCTGCAGGTACTTCCACCACAGGTGCCTTTGCTGCAGGTACTTCTACCACAGGTGTCTTCGCAGCAGGTGCTTTTACTACAGGTGCCTTTGCTGCAGGTACTTCCACCACAGGTACCTTTGCTGCAGGTACTTCCACCACAGGTGTCTTTGCAGCAGGTGCATCTACCACAGGTACCTTTGCTGCAGGTAATTCCACCCCAGGTGCCTTTGCAGCAGGTGCCTCTACCTTAGGTGCCTTTGCAGCAGGTGTCTCTACCACAGGTGCTTTTGCCGCAGTTGCTTCTACCACAGGCGCTTTTGCCGCAGGTGTCTCTACCTGAGGTGACTTTGTTGCCGGTGTCTCTACCTCAGGTGCCTTTGCTGCAGGTGTCTCTACCTCAGGTGCCTCCGCTGGAGGTACTTCTACCACAGGTGCCTTTGGTGTTGGTGTTTCTACTGAAGGTGTCTGTGCTGCAGGTGTTTCTACTACAGGTGCTTTTACAGGAGCTTTCTTAAGGTCCACAGGTGACTTACCTGTAGTCTTGGAGATGGGTTCAGGCCTGAAACAAACACAAGTTACACTCAGTACTAGTAGTAAAGTATATACAGCAATTTAAATGTATATATGAACATATACATTAATGTGTGTAATTAAAGAAGTTATTAATATGCTAATTAGCCGGAACATTATTATTATTATTATTATTATTATTATTATTATTATTATTGCAGACATTAATAGTTACTTACTCAAACTTCTTCAGGGCTGAGAACACGTAGGAGCGGCCAGCTCTTCCTTTGACCTCTGAAGAGATGGGCATGTCCTGGACAGAGGGGGACGTCTGGGGGGCGGGGCTTGCTGAATTAGACTCAGGCTTTGGTGGGGAGCTGTTCAGAGTGGCGGGACTTGACTGGACAGGTTTCTGGGGGGCAAGGCTTGATGGGACAGGACTTGATAGGGCAGGGCTCTGGGGGCCAGGGCTCTGGGGGGCAGGACTCTGGGGGACAGGGCTCTGGGGGGCAGGGCTTTGGGGGGCCGGGTTCTGTGGGGTGGAGACAGGGTCGGACTTTATGGGGGTGAGCTTCAACGGCTTCAACGACTTACTAGAAAGAGAGAGAGAGAGAGCGATGGAGTTAATTAAGCAGCCATTATATAAAAAGAAAATAATTTATCTTATACAGTATATATCATCATATGAGGTCATACGTACAATATATGTGTTATGTATGATGTATGTTGTTATTTATGGTTATATACAGTCATATTAGGTCATATGTGTTATGTATGATGTATGTTGTTATTTATGGTTATATACAGTCGTATTAGCTCATATGTGTTATGTATGTTGTTATGTATGGTTATATACAGTCGTATTAGGTCATATGTGTTATGTGTGATGTATGTTGTTATGTATGGTTATATACAGTCGTATTAGGTCATATGTGTTATGTGTGATGTATGTTGTTATATATGGTCATATACAGTCATATTAGGTCATATGTGTTATGTATGATGTATGTTGTTATGTATGGTTATATACAGTCGTATTGGGTCATATTTGTTATGTATGATGTATGTTGTTATATATGGTTATATACAGTCGAATTAGATCATATGTGTTATGTGTGATGTATGTTGTTATGTATGGTTATATACAGTCGTATTAGGTCATATGTGTTATGTGTGATGTATGTTGTTATATATGGTTATATACAGTCGTATTAGGTCATATGTGTTATGCATGATGTATCTTGTTATTTAAGGTTATATACAGTCATATTAGGTCATATGTGTTATGTATGATGTATGTTATTTATGGTTATATACAGTCGTATTAGGCCATATGTGTTATGTATGATGTATGTTGTTTTATATGGTTATATACAGTCATATTAGGTCATATGTGTTATATGTGATGTTGTTATGTATGGTTATATACAGTCATATTAGGCCATATGTGTTATGTATAATGTATGTTGTTATGTATGGTTATATACAGTCATGTTAGGCCATATGTATTATGTGTGATGTTTGTTGTTATTTATGGTTATATACAGTCGTATTAGGTCATATGTGTTATATATGATGTATGTTGTTATGTATGGTTATATACAGTCGTATTAGGTCATATGTGTTATGTTTGTTGTTATGTATGGTTATAACAGTCATATTAGGTCATATGTGTTATATATGTTGTATGTTGTTATGTATGGTTATATACAGTCGTATTAGGTCATATGTGTTATGTGTGATGTTTGTTGTTATGTACGGTTATAACAGTCATATTAGGTCGTATGTGTTATGCGTGATGTTTGTTGTTATTTATGGTTATATACAGTCAAATTAGATCATATGTGTTATGTATGATGTATGTTGTTATGTATGGTTATATACAGTCGTATTAGGTCATATGTGTTATGTGTGATGTATGTTGTTATATATGGTCATATACAGTCATATTAGGTCATATGTGTTATGTATGATGTATGTTGTTATGTATGGTTATATACAGTCGTATTGGGTCATATTTGTTATGTATGATGTATGTTGTTATATATGGTTATATACAGTCGAATTAGATCATATGTGTTATGTGTGATGTATGTTGTTATGTATGGTTATATACAGTCGTATTAGGTCATATGTGTTATGTGTGATGTATGTTGTTATATATGGTTATATACAGTCGTATTAGGTCATATGTGTTATGCATGATGTATCTTGTTATTTAAGGTTATATACAGTCATATTAGGTCATATGTGTTATGTATGATGTATGTTATTTATGGTTATATACAGTCGTATTAGGCCATATGTGTTATGTATGATGTATGTTGTTTTATATGGTTATATACAGTCATATTAGGTCATATGTGTTATATGTGATGTTGTTATG
>CM038726.1:688104-695604 GCA_021613375.1 Megaleporinus macrocephalus
TGTCCACTGTCCTCACCACATCACTACACCACAGTCACTGTCCACTGTCCTCACCGCATCACTACACCACAGTCACTGTCTACTGTCCTCACCACATCACTACACCACAGTCACTGTCCACTGTCCTCACCGCATCACTACACCACAGTCACTGTCCACTGTCCTCACCACATCACTACACCACAGTCACTGTCTACTGTCCTCACCACATCACTACACCACAGCACACCACAGCACAGCACAGTCACTGTCCACTGTCCTCACCGCACACCACAGCACAGTCACTATCAGACTAATCTAATCAGACTGACTGAGCAGACCAGAGAGACAGTCCCACAGCACAGGCACTGTCCACTGTCCTCACCGCACACCACAGCACAGTCACTATCAGACTGATCTAATCAGACTGACTGAGCAGACCAGAGAGACAGCCCCACAGCACAGTCACTGTCCACTGTCCTCACCGCATCACTACACCACAGTCACTGTCTACTGTCCTCACCACATCACTACACCACAGTCACTGTCCACTGTCCTCACCACATCACTACACCACAGTCACTGTCTACTGTCCTCACCACATCACTACACCACAGTCACTGTCCACTGTCCTCACCACATCACTACACCACAGTCACTGTCCACTGTCCTCACCGCATCACTACACCACAGTCACTGTCTACTGTCCTCACCACATCACTACACCACAGTCACTGTCCACTGTCCTCACCGCATCACTACACCACAGTCACTGTCCACTGTCCTCACCACATCACTACACCACAGCACACCACAGCACAGCACAGTCACTATCAGACTGATCTAATCAGACTGACTGAGCAGACCAGAGAGACAGTCCCACAGCACAGGCACTGTCCACTGTCCTCACCGCACACCACAGCACAGTCACTATCAGACTGATCTAATCAGACTGACTGAGCAGACCAGAGAGACAGTCCCACAGCACAGGCACTGTCCACTGTCCTCACCGCACACCACAGCACAGTCACTATCAGACTGATCTAATCAGACTGACTGAGCAGACCAGAGAGACAGCCCCACAGCACAGGCACTGTCCACTGTCCTCACCGCACACCACAGCACAGTCACTATCAGACTGATCTAATCAGACTGACTGAGCAGACCAGAGAGACAGTCCCACAGCACAGGCACTGTCCACTGTCCTCACCGCACACCACAGCACAGTCACTATCAGACTGATCTAATCAGACTGACTGAGCAGACCAGAGAGACAGTCCCACAGCACAGGCACTGTCCACTGTCCTCACCGCATCACTACACCACAGTCACTGTCTACTGTCCTCACCACATCACTACACCACAGTCACTGTCCACTGTCCTCACCACATCACTACACCACAGTCACTGTCCACTGTCCTCACCGCATCACTACACCACAGTCACTGTCTACTGTCCTCACCACATCACTACACCACAGTCACTGTCCACTGTCCTCACCGCATCACTACACCACAGTCACTGTCCACTGTCCTCACCACATCACTACACCACAGTCACTGTCTACTGTCCTCACCACATCACTACACCACAGCACACCACAGCACAGCACAGTCACTGTCCACTGTCCTCACCGCACACCACAGCACAGTCACTATCAGACTAATCTAATCAGACTGACTGAGCAGACCAGAGAGACAGTCCCACAGCACAGGCACTGTCCACTGTCCTCACCGCACACCACAGCACAGTCACTATCAGACTGATCTAATCAGACTGACTGAGCAGACCAGAGAGACAGCCCCACAGCACAGTCACTGTCCACTGTCCTCACCGCATCACTACACCACAGTCACTGTCTACTGTCCTCACCACATCACTACACCACAGTCACTGTCCACTGTCCTCACCACATCACTACACCACAGTCACTGTCTACTGTCCTCACCACATCACTACACCACAGTCACTGTCCACTGTCCTCACCACATCACTACACCACAGTCACTGTCCACTGTCCTCACCGCATCACTACACCACAGTCACTGTCTACTGTCCTCACCACATCACTACACCACAGTCACTGTCCACTGTCCTCACCGCATCACTACACCACAGTCACTGTCCACTGTCCTCACCACATCACTACACCACAGCACACCACAGCACAGCACAGTCACTATCAGACTGATCTAATCAGACTGACTGAGCAGACCAGAGAGACAGTCCCACAGCACAGGCACTGTCCACTGTCCTCACCGCACACCACAGCACAGTCACTATCAGACTGATCTAATCAGACTGACTGAGCAGACCAGAGAGACAGTCCCACAGCACAGGCACTGTCCACTGTCCTCACCGCATCACTACACCACAGCACACTACAGCACAGCACAGGCACTGTCCACTGTCCTCACCGCATCACTACACCACAGTCACTGTCTACTGTCCTCACCACATCACTACACCACAGTCACTGTCCACTGTCCTCACCACATCACTACACCACAGTCACTGTCCACTGTCCTCACCGCATCACTACACCACAGTCACTGTCTACTGTCCTCACCACATCACTACACCACAGTCACTGTCCACTGTCCTCACCGCATCACTACACCACAGTCACTGTCTACTGTCCTCACCACATCACTACACCACAGTCACTGTCTACTGTCCTCACCACATCACTACACCACAGCACACCACAGCACAGCACAGTCACTGTCCACTGTCCTCACCGCATCACTACACCACAGTCACTGTCTACTGTCCTCACCACATCACTACACCACAGTCACTGTCCACTGTCCTCACCGCATCACTACACCACAGTCACTGTCTACTGTCCTCACCACATCACTACACCACAGTCACTGTCTACTGTCCTCACCACATCACTACACCACAGCACACCACAGCACAGCACAGTCACTGTCCACTGTCCTCACCGCACACCACAGCACAGTCACTATCAGACTGATCTAATCAGACTGACTGAGCAGACCAGAGAGACAGTCCCAAAGCACAGGCACTGTCCACTGTCCTCACCGCACACCACAGCACAGTCACTATCAGACTGATCTAATCAGACTGACTGAGCAGACCAGAGAGACAGTCCCACAGCACAGGCACTGTCCACTGTCCTCACCGCATCACTACACCACAGTCACTGTCTACTGTCCTCACCACATCACTACACCACAGTCACTGTCCACTGTCCTCACCGCATCACTACACCACAGTCACTGTCTACTGTCCTCACCACATCACTACACCACAGTCACTGTCTACTGTCCTCACCACATCACTACACCACAGCACACCACAGCACAGCACAGTCACTGTCCACTGTCCTCACCGCACACCACAGCACAGTCACTATCAGACTAATCTAATCAGACTGACTGAGCAGACCAGAGAGACAGTCCCACAGCACAGGCACTGTCCACTGTCCTCACCGCATCACTACACCACAGTCACTGTCTACTGTCCTCACCACATCACTACACCACAGTCACTGTCCACTGTCATCACCACATCACTACACCACAGTCACTGTCTACTGTCCTCACCACATCACTACACCACAGCACACCACAGCACAGCACAGTCACTATCAGACTGATCTAATCAGACTGACTGAGCAGACCAGAGAGACAGTCCCACAGCACAGGCACTGTCCACTGTCCTCACCGCACACCACAGCACAGTCACTATCAGACTGATCTAATCAGACTGACTGAGCAGACCAGAGAGACAGTCCCACAGCACAGGCACTGTCCACTGTCCTCACCGCATCACTACACCACAGCACACTACAGCACAGCACAGGCACTGTCCACTGTCCTCACCGCATCACTACACCACAGTCACTGTCTACTGTCCTCACCACATCACTACACCACAGCACACCACAGCACAGCACAGTCACTGTCCACTGTCCTCACCGCACACCACAGCACAGTCACTATCAGACTGATCTAATCAGACTGACTGAGCAGACCAGAGAGACAGCCCCACAGCACAGGCACTGTCCACTGTCCTCACCGCATTACTACACCACAGCACACCACAGGCACTGTCCACTGTCCTCACCACACACCACACCACAGCACACCACAGCACAGCACAGTCACTGTCCACTGTCCTCACCGCACACCACAGCACAGTCACTATCAGACTGATCTAATCAGACTGACTGAGCAGACCAGAGAGACAGCCCCACAGCACAGGCACTGTCCACTGTCCTCACCACACACCACACCACAGCACACCACAGCACAGCACAGTCACTGTCCACTGTCCTCACCGCATCACTACACCACAGCACACCACAGCACAGCACAGGCACTGTCCACTGTCCTCACCGCACACCACAGCACAGTCACTATCAGACTGATCTAATCAGACTGACTGAGCAGACCAGAGAGACAGCCCCACAGCACAGGCACTGTCCACTGTCCTCACCGCACACCACACCACAGCACACCACAGCACAGCACAGTCACTGTCCACTGTCCTCACCGCACACCACACCACAGCACACCACAGCACAGCACAGGCACTGTCCACTGTCCTCACCACACACCACACCACAGCACAGTCACTGTCCACTGTCCTCACCGCACACCACAGCACATTCACTATCAGACTGATCTAATCAGACTGACTGAGCAGACCAGAGAGACAGCCCCACAGCACAGGCACTGTCCACTGTCCTCACCACACACCACAGCACACCACAGTCACTGTCCACTGTCCTCACCGCACACCACAGCACATTCACTATCAGACTGATCTAATCAGACTGACTGAGCAGACCAGAGAGACAGCCCCACAGCACAGTCACTGTCCACTGTCCTCACCACACACCACACCACAGCACAGCACAGTCACTGTCCACTGTCCTCACCACATCACTACACCACAGCACACCACAGCACAGCACAGTCACTGTCCACTGTCCTCACCGCACACCACAGCACAGTCACTATCAGACTGATCTAATCAGACTGACTGAGCAGACCAGAGAGACAGCCCCACAGCACAGGCACTGTCCACTGTCCTCACCGCATCACTACACCACAGCACACCACAGCACAGCACAGTCACTGTCCACTGTCCTCACCGCACACCACAGCACAGTCACTATCAGACTGATCTAATCAGACTGACTGAGCAGACCAGAGAGACAGCAGCACAGAACACCACAGCACAGCACAGTCACTGTCTACTGTCCTCACCGCACACCACACCACAGTCACTGTCCACTGTCCTGATCGCACACCACAGCACACCACAGTCAGTCCTAACCTTAAACTCACAGCAGTCACTGTCCTCACCTTACATTGACAGCACAGTCACTGTCTCACCTCACACTCACAGCACAGTCACTGTCCTCACTGCACACTCACAGCAGTCACTGTCCACTGTCCTCACTGCACACTCACAGCAGTCACTGTCCACTGTCCTCACCACACACCACACCACAGCACAGTCATTGTCCTCACTGTGCACTTACAGCACAGTCACTGTCCGCACTGCACACTTAGAGCACAGTCACTGTACTTACCGCATTACTACAGCTCATTGTCATCACTGCACTATTACAGCACAGTCACTGCCCTCTTAACACTACTACAGCACAGTCAATGTCCTTACCTCACACCACAGCACAGTCACTGTCCTCACCGCATTACTACAGCTCACTGTCGTCACTGCACTATTACAGCACAGTCACTGTCCTCTCCACACTACTACAGCACAGTCACTGTCCTTCAGAATCAGAATGTCCTTACCTCACACCACAGCACAGTCACTGTCCTCACCGCATTACTACAGCTTACTGTCCTTACTGCACTCTTACAGCACAGTCACTGTCCTCACCACACTACTACAGCACAGTCACTGTCCACTGTGCTCACTGCACACTCACAGCACAGTCAGTGTCCACTGTCCTAACTGCACACTTACAGCACAGTCACTGTCCACTATCCTCACTGCACACCACACCACAGCAGTCACTGTCCTCACTGCACTACTACAGCTCTCTGTCCTCACTGCACTCTTGAAGCACTGTTACTGTCCACTGTCCTCACCATACTCTTACAGCCCAGTCACTGTCCACTGTTCTCACCACACTACTACAGCACAGTCACTGTCCACTGTGCTGACTGCACACTCACAGCACAGTCAGTGTCCACTGTCCTCACTGCACACTTACAGGTCAGTCATTGTCCACTATCCTCACTGCACTTACAGCACAGCAGTCACTGTCCTCACTGCACTACAACAGCTTGCTGTCCTCACTGCACTCTTAAAGCACAGTCACTGTCCACGGTCATCACCGCATCACTACAGTCACTGTCCTTACTGCACTCTCACAGCACGGTCACTGTCCACTGTCCTCACCACACACCACACCACAGTCACTGTCCTCACCGCATTAATACAGCTCACTGTTGTCACTGCACTATTACAGCACAGTCACTGTCCACGCTGCACTACTACAGCTCACTGTCCACTGTCCTCACTGCACATCATACCCCAGCAGTCACTGTCCTCACTGCATTACTACAGCTTACTGTCCTTACAGCACTCTTAAAGCACAGTTACTGTCCTCCTCACCATATTCTTACAGCCTAGTCACTGTCCACTGTTCTCACCACACTACTACAGCACAGTCACTGTCCACTGTCCTCACAGCACACTTACAGCCCAGTCACTGTCCACTGTCCTCACAGCACACTTACAGCCTAGTCACTGTCCACTGTTCTCACCACATTACTACAGCACAGTCACTGTCCACTGTCCTCACAGCACACTTACAGCACAGTCACTGTCCACTGTCCTCACAGCACACTTACAGCACAGTCACTGTCCACTGTCCTCACAGCACACTTACAGCACAGTCACTGTCATCACTGCACACTGTCCTCGCTTTACAGAGAGAGAGAGATACAGAGCGAGAGATATAGAGGGACAGAGAGAGAGAGAGAGAGAGATACAGAGAGAGAGAGAGAGAGAGAGAGAGATACAGAGCGAGAGATATAGAGGGACAGAGAGAGAGAGAGAGAGAGATACGGAGAGAGAGAGAGTGAGAGAGAGAGAGACGGTGAGAGCGATATACAGAGAGAGAGAGAGAGATACAGAGAGAGAGAGATACAGAGAGAGATACAGAGAGAGAGAGAGATACAGAGAGAGAGAGTGAGTCCTACCTGTGAGCAGGTCTGCGCTGGACTGTGTGGGTCTGTGTGTCTGTGGAGTGTGAACACTATCACTCTCAGATATTCCAGTCTGATCACTTCATTCCTCAAATATCTGCACCTGCACACTCACTCCTGCTCACCTGCACCAGCGAGGAACCTGCAGAGCCTCCAGATCTTCAGAGAAGGTCCAGTGAAGTCTGGTTACTGAGGATACACACCGGTAATGTTTAGTTCATGTTTATTTCTATACTCAGCGCTGGGCGTGTCCTACTGCAGTGATACTCTACTTTCAGTACTAGGTTCTGTTAGT